>MU225572.1:839838-851054 GCA_018584345.1 Thuja plicata | reverse complement strand
CAGTAAGCATAGTGTCTGACAGAGATGTCAAATTCATGGGTCATTTTTGGAAGACCTTATGGCAAAGATTGGGAACTAATTTGTCCCACAGTTCTGCCTACCATCCTCAAACAGATGGCCAGACAGAGGTTATCAACAGAGTGTTGGGAAATTTTCTTAGATTCTTAACAAAGGAGTATGGACAAGCCTGGGATCAAGTGTTACCACAGGCAGAATTTGCTTATAATGATAGTGTTAACAGGACTACAGGGAAAAGCCCATTTCAGATTGTATATGGAATACATCCACATGGATTTTGTGAACTCAGAGAGTTAAAAGGACAGGAAGTGATAAGTTGACATGCTGATGACTTTGCACAGTCTATGAAGGAGATACATGATCAGGTGAAGAGGAATTTGATTGAGGCAAATCAGAGATTGAAAGAGAAGGTAGATGAAGGAAGGAGAGAAGTACAATTTCAAATTGGAGATCTGGTAATGGTACATCTGAACAAAGCCAGATTACAGAAGGGGATTCCTACTAAGCTACAAATGAGGAGAATAGGTCCCTGCAAGATATTGGAGAAATATGGGCAGAATGCCTATAAAGTTGATTTACCTAACAATTTGGAAATGTCACCTATTTTTAATGTGTAGGATCTTATACCATACAGAGGACCAGTGATACCTGAGAGTACTCAGCAGATGGAAATAGGAAAAGATGTTCAAGATATACGGGTGAAACCTAAGTCAAAGTTGCAAGCAGAGAAAATCCTGGATTCACGAGTTTAGAAGACAACTCGATGAAGGGTATACAGAGAATACCTAGTCAAATGGTTAGGGTTACCAGAAGCAGAAGTTACATGGATGGAGGAAGAAGACTATAGAAAAAAAGGAATTAGTTTGGCATTGTTGCCGACTAATTCAAACTAAATTCTCCTTCTTAGAGGGGGGAGTATGGTGCAGAGCACCCTAGGGTTTTTCGCTCCAAGCCCTAGTAATTGTCAGAGTGATCATGGAGCAGGTCACAGTTAGTAGTTTTTGTTATTTTCCTAAACCCTAATAGTTCTTAACTCTTAGGGGAAGAGCGGGCCAGTGACTTTTGGCTTATCACAAAATTGCAGGATGATCAGCGGTTAGGATGAAACAGTTTGCGATGACGAGACAAAGCTTATCACACAGTCGGTAGATAATCGGCGGTTAAGTTAATAGGTGAGGTGACAATGCGACAATAGTGTATCGCTAACTCATAGGACAACGGGCGGCTAAGTCAATGAGTGTTGCGGTGACACGACAACAGTGTATCGCCAAGTCGCAAGACAACAGGTGGTTAAGTTCATAAGTGTGCGAGAGTGCAATAACATTCTATCGCATGATCGCAGGGAAATTGTCAGCTCAGTTCAAAGCATTGCGAGTGTGCAATAATGATGCATCACACAGTCGCAAGGGAATTGGCAGCTCGGTTAGAAGTGTTGCGAGGACGCGACAAGAGCTCATCGCACAGTCGCAAGGGAATCAGCAGCTCGGTCAGGAGTGTTGCGAGAGCGTGACAGCAGTGTGTCGCAAGGTTGCAGGGTAAGGCATACATGGTTATTAAGACTCATGACAATGCGATGAAACATTCAGAGTATCGAGCTGAGAAAGAACAACGATATCGCGACCAGGAGAATAATGAAGCAGGTTGACACGTCAGCAGATGGAAGTTAAAAAGTTAGATACGACAAAAGAAAAGGGAGAATGCCATGGAGGAAAATGTTTTCCACATCGACAACCATGCTGATGATGATTTGATGACAGTTACAGGAGGAAGACGAAGAGCCGAGGCAGTTAGAATCCTCAGGCGGGAAAGTAACCTAGAAACGGTTACAAATCAAGAAGAGATTGAATATATAATAAAGGAAGAAAAATTGTACAGGGTTGTTGGAGAATTTGGAGATTGAACAGGCTAGCAGAGAAGATTTTCAGTTTACATTGTAATTGTCAGATTTTCAATAAAGATATAGTTTCTTGTGTGTTCTGTGTGTTCTTCTGTTGTGTACAAACTGCTGTAGAGTAGGATTTTGAATTTAGTAAAGTATCATGGATGCTTTTTGACTCTAATAATCCATCCTATGGAGTGTGACCGTCAAAAATCATCCCTCATGTATTTTTATTCTATTTTTGTGTCTGTGTCTGAGAAGTGGCTAGTCAGAATGGTAGACAAGTCCTAGGCGAGCCAAATGGTCTGGCTAGAGAACTTGTAGGAGAGAGAGACAGAAGGAGAAGGTGCATGACTGACTGTATTCAGTCATGAAGAGCAAGATAAGGTGAAGAGTGGAACTTTTCGGTGGGTAGGAAACCTAGGAGAGAGGGAGTGTAGAAAATCCTTCTGGTTAGGGTCTGAGAGTAACCCTAAGAGACTCAAGTGTGAGTCTAGAGGATCCTGAAGTGAATAGGATCCAAGGTAAGATTCCTAAAGAGAGTAGGAGTCTAGGAGAGAAAGGTGACCTCCCCATCAGTCATCCTATGTTCACTGTCACTACATTTAGTAGTCGGTACCAACAAGGATTTTTTGATCCTCTGAGCTTGTTTCACAAACCTATACTTTTTATGGTCCTACAAATCAATATACTCTTTCTTTTGAAAACAAATGATTCTTGCTTTACTAGCAACACTATTTGGCAAAGGTGTGAGGGTGAAAGTTTTACCATCCTTGTCAACAATGTAAGTTTTTTCATAACCATCATGAATGGTTCTCCTCAAGGATTTGCAAGGCCTTCCTAAAAGGATATGACAACATGTCATGAGCACTATGTCACACAATACTTGTTCCTTATACCCTCCTATTGAAAAATTCACATAGGCTTTCTCCCTAACCATGATACTATGTTCATCACTCACCCAAGAGGATTAATAAGGCTTAGGGTGTTCAAACTTTCTCAAATGAAACTTATCCACCATCTCACATGAAACTAAGTTTTCAAATGAACTAGAATCAATTATCATCTTACAAATTTTACCTTAACTTAAACAAGTGGCTCTAAAGATGGATACCCATGGTACCTATTGAAATGGTTCTCTTCTCATCACAAGGCATTCCCCAACATTAGGATATACATATTTTATCCCTCTTTCTCCCCCTTGTTGTTCATCTTCCTCATTGTTGCCTCTATCTTGAGTTAAGGTCACTCTTCTTTTAGACTTCCTTGTATCCTTTTCCAAGACACTTGTAGAAAGGATGCCCTTCCTCTCCACAATTGTATCACTTACTAGCGAAGGTTTTGTTGCCTCTGCCTACACCAAATCTTCCTCCACCTGGTTGTCCACTTCTCTGATCAAATATAGGATCCTTTCCCTTATCACTGTTTTTTTTCTCTTGTCCTTCATTGGATCTATTCCCTTTTCCCCTATTTGATTTTCCTCTCCCACTTCCTTGACTTCCTTGTATTCTCTTTACCTTATCCTCAGCCTTGATGGATAATTTGTAACATTATTCCACAATGGTAGGGGTAGTAAGACTAATTTCATTTTGAAAATTGAACCTTAGCCTCCCTAAATATCTCTCCACCTTCTAATGTTCATCCTCATCATGTGTAACCCTGACATCTAGCTTGTGAAACTCCTCGGTGTACCTTTGGACATCCATGTCCTTCTATCTCAAACCCTACAACTTCTTGTACAACTACACCTTGTAGTAGTTAGGAAGGAAATTATCCTTCATTTTTTTCGTCTTCCTTTGCCATGAAGTGATTCTAGGCACTCCCTTCTTCCACCTATTAGCCTTCAAGCAATCCCACCAAAGAAATGCATGCCCCTTCAATCTAGAGTTTGCAATCTTCACCCTTTGACCATCCTCAACATCTTCACAATCAAAGAAATTTTCAACTACACTAAACCAGTAATCAACTCCTCATCATTCATCCTACCATCATACATAGGAATGCCATACTTACCTTTGTAATCATTCCCTTTAATGGCTTTAGCAATCTTAGCCATCCTTGCCTCATCAAGAGCTAACTCTTCCCTCAATGCTCCCTCTTCTTCATTTATCTCTTATTATTGGTCTTATTGTGTGGAGTCTTTTCTATTATTAATTATCTATCTCTTCATCATTTCTATCTCTTCCTTCATCTTCTTATTCTCCTTAGCATACTATTCCACAATCTTGGCAAGCTCCACATTTTCATTCTTGGAGGCATCTCTTGAGCATCTTCTCTAGAAGTTTCAAACTCTTCTCCTTCTTAAGTATACCATATCCTTCTCACAAAATGATACTACTATTCTATGATACCACCTAATGTGAAGGCAAATGGATTTACAAAAATATGATCTTCTAATGATTTTCAAATGCAAAAGTTAAACAATGAACCAAGGCTCCCCAAGTGCACCTAATGGCTCCAAATGGGCAAAATGAAGAAACAGACCTATCCACTACCTCTAACACCTTATATCATCTTCCAAAACCATTTCCAACTTGTTCCAATAGGTTTCAAACCTTTGCAAAGGATCAAACTCTGAAATCCACCTTTTATCCCAATTAGGCCTAGTAAGCCTAGTAGCCCTCAAATCAGCTATTAGACCATAATACTCTCACAATTCCCAGATAACTCTAGAAAATAATGGTGGATTAGGATACCCTTTTGGACATAGTTAAACAAATCCAAAACTTAGATAGGGGTGTTTTGGATCATAAATCCCAAAAAATGTTGCCTCCACTTTTCCAACTAGGCCTAAAGAAACCTTATGAAATACCTACTCCCGTACCCCCAAAAACTTGGAAAGACTCTTCTTATGCCTCAAAACCAAATAATTTCATGGTCTTAGGTTCCCAAACACTTTGCAAGTGGGAAAATCCCAAAACCTTCCTTAAAATGGCGTAAAAACTAGGGCCTTCTGGAAAACACCTCAAATCTCACTTTCCAAAATCCTCCTTCAGGATTAACCATTTATTTATCATATAATTTTTATGTTTCACACATAAACATACCCTTGTTAAACCAGATATGTTGTTGCTAGACTTGTGGCATCAATTTCATGCCTTTTTTCCCACTCTTCCTCGCAATATACACCCACTAAATCAACCTCTCCTGCATCATAATGGTTATTAACATCATAAATATGTTACATAGGTTCCATTAAATGAGATACAACATATATATTCATTGAATGGCCCATTACATCATTAAAAGGATCAAAATAGTGTTATTTTAATGCTCCAATTTGACCACCTACAACAACTTTTCAAATCTGAAGCAAAATAGACTACAAGAACTTTCAAGGTAGATATAAAATGATTTTATTGTATTGATAAAGCATCCAAAATCCTATTCCAATTCTAAATCAATCAACCAAACATCAAAACAACAAGATTTTGCAAGGAAAAACTTGAATTTTATTGAATTTCTCAATCTATCCTTACAGTTCATACCTTCTATACTTTTCCATCATTCCAAGGAATATATAGCCTTCATATAAATTTCAAAACTGATCCAAGGTAGTTTGGATTCATTACAACAACTATTTAATTGATTTTTACACTTTCCCTCCTTTTGGCACTAGCCGTTACATTTGAATTTTCAAATTTAAAACTATACTTAAATAAACTCCTACAGACCTATAACTTTGGAATTGGTCATTTTATGAACTTATTGGAGCCTTAAACACCTTAGACCCTTAATTGACTCCACTTGGCATCATGTTTCCATATTACATGAATTTGGTCCTGGGGCCCTTATCAGGACCCTTAGGACATTGAACCATTACATTTGATTGATCATTGCAATATGACATTATTGGCTTTAAGACACTGCAATTTAGTCTAGGTGATGCTCTTCCATCTCCAAAGGTGTATTTATTCTTCACTGCCTTCATGTCCTTAGGTTCCCCTGCACCAAGGGGGGTGAATCATTTATCCAAGATATCTTCAAATTTTCTCTTCTTTATCTCAAAAATAACATTCACAATTTCACCGATAGATATGAAAATGAAACTTAATCAATAAACACAACCATCAAAAATCATGTAACACATAATACCAATAATTTCATGTGGAAACCCAAATGGGTGAAAACTACGGTAGGAATGAAGACCTACAAATAAAGTACTCTTCTAAAGTATGCCCTGCTAGGAGCTTAACCATATTAGGAGTTTACAAAGACACTCTTAGGTGCCACCCAATTATGGGATTTTCATCTATCCCTGTTAGGATCTTTACCCTCTTAGGATTAACTCTGTTAGGAGATTTAAAACTCAAGTTAATAAGCCACTCTATTAAGAGATTTACAAATAAGATATGTTAGGATCTACCCAATTAAGGGATTTAGAATAAGAAACCTATTAGGGTCTTTTGATCTAGATAATAGAAACTTCTTTGCTTGATCAGACCCTCTATAGAACATTCATTCACTCATTAGATTACTCTGGAATACTCTGGCTTGAATTCACCTTCACATCCATGATCTACACACAAATCTTTGATTTGATGATATAAATATCATTGCTCAAGCCCTAAGGCGGACACCTCCCTATTTATCACATAACACGTTTGAAATCACCTTTCAATCTTTGTACTTAGAGAGATCATACCAAAATACACATTCCAATATAAAAAAACTTCTCTACCAAACAGGTCAGAAACAAGATAGACTCAAATAATTAATTTTATCAAGAATATTCAAACACATTTTGACCAACTCAGCCTTCATCTTTATAAAATGTCTCCCTCGATAAATGTAAATCCAACACATCATCATAAATTAATTGGGACATGTCAGCATTATTTCTAGAACACACATGATTCATCACAACTTGATCACCAATCACCAAATAAAGATCTACCATCGGTAGCTCAAGAACACTGTCACATTTCACTGAAACAACTTCTGAAACCTCAAAACATGTTTACCAATCATCCAAATCAATTGTGATCAAAACTATGAATTCAAAATTGTATCAAAAACACAATCCTATGATTGCGCCACCTGACTCGCCATAGATTTTATAAACTGATCAAATCACTCATTGCTAGTTACTGATTGTTTTAGCAGTTGCCCTGACATACTTCAATCAAACATAACTTGCACAAATCAAACATTCAATATTTGTGATCATACAGTTAGTATCTATAGACATTCCCATGTCTCCAATAAGGATCCTGGCCATTGAAACCACTTGAAACACATTCTTCATCCGTCTCACATATATTTAAATATACTAAGAACACTAGATCAATACTTGACATCAATGACAACATAATACCTGATCAACACAACACCAAATCTGCATTATCACATCATCAGTTATGCAAACATGAAGTTTATCTTATTATGTCTTTATTTTCTAAAGTCATGTTCTTATGCATCTCCATGATTCCATGAGAAATTAGAGATGCTGGGATGGTTCATGACTTATCTTTTTTGTCTGTTGTCTATGGGATTTTTTCCATGAATTCTTAAAAGAGCATTTTGGGTGTCTATGGTAAGAGCCTTCACCTCCACATGTGATATCTAATTGCAAAACATGTTGAAATATAGATAATTTATTTTTTTTACACCACACATACCTCGACTCTTAATGATTGACCTAGATGGATCAGACCAAATTTCCTATATGTTCAAAGTGTCTATTAAAATGAAAAAAGGATAGTCCTACCTAAATCATTAACATCTGGGTATGATGGTATTCAAGTTTTCTATAATAAAATTGTCTCAATTATGAAAGAAATTTCTCAAATAAGTTGGAATTCAAAAGCTAGTCAAAAGAATTCTAGATTTCAATCAAGATTCATTATTGTTATCTCTCATTTCCTATCTATCACTACTAATTATTGGATTAATCTATGGAAAGGTAAGTGTTGAGAGGGGAGGGTTGAATCAGTACTTATAAAATTTTTAACTACTATTATTTACTCTTCACCGAACTGAATATCATTCATGAAAATATTGAAGTGTTTGATTATCAATCAATTTTGTAAACACTCGTACACATAAGACAATATCATTTTTGGCATACTTGGGAATTTACCAGTTTGTGTATGTTCAAGGACATTTTCAAACACAAGAAGGATTGCAGATGAAGAACTGGGAGAAATATTTAATGTACATTGCTTCTAGTACCGTAAGTAATAGAGAGGATCATAGGAGATGAAATCCTTGAACCAAAGGCCATGGAGGAATGATGAGTGAGTTTCATCTAACACAATGGTTTTTGTTCATGCATACAGGTGTTGTTATGTGAAGAATGGGACAAATCAACACCAGTGGAATTTTGATCATGGTGAGTCAATGTTTGGCAAAAAAATTATGTGGTTAGTTTTGTTAAATTAAATATGAAAGGAATATAACTATTGAACCATTTTGTATCAAGCTCGTATAGCTCATAGATCAATTTAGGTTTTCATAATTTTAATAGGTCAGGCTAGGTTTTGATCAAAGTTGGATTGTAATGTGTTATCATGGCTGTGTTACTATATATATATATATATATATATGCTTCTTGCCTTTTATTTTAAAAAAAATTGTACACAATCATATGTACTTATATGTTCACTATTTATTGAGGTAGAATATAGTATTTACAATAGATTGTTCATACATAATAAGTTAATTTATCTCATGTAATAAAAATATTGTAGGAAAAGAATACAATGGGTTTGATAAACAAGATCAATAATTTTTTATGCAAATATAATGAATCTGCCTCAAATCAGACCAATCCACATTTTCCTATGTACTCTCAACTATATGAATATGGAAGTAGAAAGGATAGGATAATTTTATATGGAAGTAGAAAGGATAAGATATTTTTATTAGTTATTATAGTCATAACTCTACCTTGATGTACAAGCATGGAAAAAATAGAAACATAGATAAGGCATGTGATGTTAGAATAACTGAGAGGGGGGTGAATCAGTTAGAATCAATTTCTTCACAAATTATCCTAAATTCCCAAATTTCTCCAGATGTATACCAAAACAAATTCAAACATATAATTCAACTCGATGAAAATGTATTCTGTAATCTTAAACTTTCATCAATAGTGTTTACCGAGTATCAGTAAATTAATATTGTGATTACCGATCTAGGTCAATAAAATAAAGTGTAAAGTAAAATAACAATCCACAACATTCATGCACATTGACACATATTTTTAATGTGGAAACCCTGCTAAGGGAAAAAGCACCTGGGATTGGTAAACCAAAATATTTTCACTCTTCTGAAGTGAGCTCGGTGAAGAGCCAACCCTGTTAAAGGTTACAATTCACACTGTTAAATGTGACCTGGTTAGAGGATTTAAAACTAATAGTTCTCTCTTGACCATGAATTCACTATGGGGTCAACAAGAAAATAATCAATATTCTCTGGATGTCATAATAATAACTTCATTGTCCTACTCGGTTAAGATATTTATCTATAACAATGGTTAAACTAATGCAGTAATGATCTGATTCAAATACAACTCTATTTTACAGATATTCAGATCTATGATAAGTCCATAATACCTCTGATCAACTTTTTCACTTCAGTTCATCTCATTCTTCATACTTTTTCTGCTTGGTAATACTGTTTCCTCTATTTTCTTAGCGATGTCTACAGAATAACGCTCGGTTCTATCTTTAACCAATTTGATCAGTCATGTATAAAATTTGCATGTGTGCATCATAGCATCGTGAATTCAAAATTAATCTCTTGTCTCTTATATAGACATCATGTATCATTTAATTTTCATCCTTCAAATTTAGCCTCTTAATCTCCATCGTTGATTTTCCCGCTTGATCCATCCTCAGTAGTTGTGTTTAAAACACGTTTCAATCTTTGTCGTTTGATCTTCATTGAATTTTAATAACTGTTTGATCAAATAAAAAACTTTATCTTTTACCTCAAAATCATCAATTGCCAGCACAACATCTTAGTCGGCCTCAGTTTGATTAAATTGTGTTATCAATAATTTTTTCTGCAATCCCTTTCTCGATTATCACTGTGCTCGGTATACACTATGTTTTACTTGGGTATTACTGTCTCTCGGTGTATATAGAACTCTTCATTTTTAGACCACATAAACATTGTTTTTTCTAGATCTTCAATTCATAACAAAAAATTTCCACCATAATAATACTCAAATAAGTTGACATTAATGATAATACATTAACTGATAATGTTTATCATCACTTCTGTAACTCGGTTGAATATCAACAAATGACTTCAAACATATAATCAGTTGTAGTTCATCAATCTCTCCCTTTGCCATTGATGGAAATACAATATGAAATATGCAATATAAAATGCCATACAAAAAAACCAAACTTATGTTCTACAACTGCAATAACTTTGTAGCTCTCCCTAGCTTGAATATAAACTGTGTCAGTATAAACAAAAACTCACCATACATACTCTCCTGGTAGTTTTGAATTTTCAGCTCTTGAATCTCTTTGTAGATTAGATATTTCTCTCCCTTTCTCTTTTCTCCCTTTAATGGATATATATTTCATTGATCAAGTCTCTCCCTTTGACAAAAATTCCAAAAAGAAATATGCACTTCTTCAGTAGCCAAATAATATATCTTTGATTTTCGGTGTGTTGGTGCCCAAAAATGCTGAATTGGATTTCCTATGGACTTGTCAATCCAATTTTTAGAAAACCAATTGTTTTTGGCCAACTAACGGGAATGATCGATTATGATCCTCTTCCCCTACACTTCTAGATTTGTAGGACCAAGGCGGGTGAACCTTCACCTGAATAGGCTTTTTATAGCAGATAACTTGTGTATGGAAATCAAACTTTTGTCTTTCAAAGTATGGCAAGTAGGCTTGAATAAATCAAATTGTAAGCAATATATCATGAACTGTAAACTGAAATAATTTAAGTAATTGAAAGAATGTTTAGTAAATGTGTATGTAATTTGAAATTAATAGATAGATAAGATAGCACAAAACTATAAACAATGAACTGAATAACTATAATCCAAATAATGATTAGACCAATGCCTTATTCTAACATGGGCAATAGAGTCAAGATCATTCCAATCTTATATTCAACCTCAGAGATAGTTTTACAAGAAAACTTATCACTTCAAAGGTGTTATGGAATGTACATGCAACCTAAAACAAATTCAAAGATATTTCAAATGGGTAATACTTCTCAAATGATAGACCAATTGACTAAGGCCTCAATCAACAAAATTTAACCATGCAAAATGAGAAAACCAATTGAAAATATAGACTATGAATCAAATCAAGAAGCATGCACATCAAACTATCACTTT
>MU225572.1:816874-836160 GCA_018584345.1 Thuja plicata | reverse complement strand
CTTCAATTAGTTAGTTCAATTTATTTGTGTCATAAAGCTTTCTTCCTTTAATTTTTTTAGTATGGAGAAACTTGCTTCTTGATAATGGATTGGGACTTCTAAATTCTCAAAATTTAGGGTACCACCACGGTGCAGTAGGTACCTTTTAATATACTGATATCTCTGTGTCGGTCTAGTTTAGCTTTGCATCAACATGATTGATATTTTGATTTCATGTGGGTTGATGGAACCTCCTACTCATCTTAGTTATCAATAGACAAGGGATGAACCCCTAGTCTACCTCTCAAGTACTCAAATGTATCCTTCGGTAAGGGTTTTGTAAATATGTCTTCCAGTTTTTCTTTTGATTGTACATATTCCAGTATTACTTGTTTGTCTTGTACTTGTTCCCTCGAGTAGTGATACTTAATAGATATTTGCTTTGTCTTTGCATGCATCGCAGGATTCTTTGAAATATTTATAGCACTTGTATTATCATAGTAAATCATCACTAGATCAGTGATCTCTTCATTCATTCCTTGTTACAAATGTTTTATCCATGCTATGTTAGAACAATTTGCAGTAGCAGCAACATACTCTTCTTCTGCAGTTGACTAAGATATGCATCCTTGCTTCTTGCTTATCCAAGTAACTAGTCTTTCTCCAATAAAAAATGCTCCACCAGTAGTGCTCTTTCTATCATCTATGTTCCTAGCCCAATCAGCATCAGTATAAACTTTCAATTCAAAATTTCCTTCTCTTTTATATCATGGTCCATAATCCTCAGTATTATTCAAATATCTAAAAATTATTTTCACAGCAATCATATGTGATTCTCTGGGGTTAGAAAAAAATCTTGCAACTATTCTAAATATGTGTGCTATGTCAGGTCTTGTGTGTACAACATACATCAATTTACCAATAAAATATATGTACAAAGTTTGATTTACCTCAAGTGTCTTGTCTTCTTTTGTCAGTTTGCATCTTGTCACCATAGGTGTTCTGATTGGTTTTGATTGTTCCATTATGAATGTCTTTATTACTTCCTTGATGTATTTTGATTGAGTAATGTAGATACTTGTAATCTTTTGTAAAGTTTGCAATCCTAGAAAAATTTTGATCTCACCAAACATTGACATCTCAAATTCTTTCCTTATTTCATCAGCAAATGAAGTGCATAAGTTATCATTACCTCCAAATATGATATCATCAAAAAATATTTCAGCAATAAGTGTCTTATCATCATTTCCTCCTTTTAAATATAAATTATCGTTGTCACTTGTTCTAATAAATCCAATGCTTATAAGACAAGAATGCAATCTTTCATACCATGCTCTTAGTGCTTGTTTCAGTCCATATAAAGCTATGTAACTTACATACCATGTGTGTTTGATCAGGATCAACAAATCCTTCAAGTTGTTCAATGTATACCTCTTCTTCCAGTATTTCATTCAAAATGCAGACTTCACATCCATCTGATATACCTTGAATCCATTATATGTAACGTATTCAAGTAGTATTCTTACTCCTTCAATTCTAGCAATGGGTGCAAAATTTTCTCCATAGTCAATTCCTTCTTCTTGTGCATACCCTTTACAAACTAATCTTGCTTTAATTATGGTTACATTCCCATCTTCATTTAGTTTGTTTCTGAAAATCCATTTGGCTCTAATGGATTTTTTGTGACTCAGTCTCGGTACCAATTTCCATGTCTTATTTTTCTGTATCTACTCAATTTCCTCATTCATATCATTAAACCATTCATTTTGTAATGCATCTCTAACATTATTAGGCTCAAATTAAACAAGTATAATCTCTACACTTACTTCTTTTCATCATGCCTTCTCTTTTGTCTCCAATGATCTGATCTCATGGATGATTTCTTCTGATATATTTAGAAATTATAGTTTCAACTCTTTGTTCTTTATTATCTTCTTCTATATGTTCATTGTCTTCTGGTTCATGATCTTCAGTTTCAGCATTTTCCCGATTCTTGGTCTATGCTACCTGTTGCCCGGTGACATTAACATGTTGCCTGGTAACATTACCATGGTGCATGGTAACACTAGGCATCTGCGTTGGTATAGTATCAAGTTCTTCCCAGTAAACAAATCTACTGTAATCTTCAGGTTCTTTCATCCTGTCCTCATCATTTAGCTCAGAAAATTCATCAACTTTCACATTTTCACTCTCAATGATTTTGTTAGTTGTCTTGTTCAAAAATGTGTAAGCTTTACTCTTAGTGAAATATCCAAGAAATATTCCTTCATCACTTTTTGAATCAAATTTTCCATTTTGATCATCTTTCATAATATAGCAACGACTACCAAATATTCTAAAATAGCTCACATTGGGAGTATAACCATACCATAGCTCATAAGGTGTTTTGTTTGAATATTTCTTCAGTTGTACTCGGTTCATTGTGTAAAGAGTTGTGTTGAATAATTCTCTCTGGTATGTTTTTGCAACACTCTTTTCAATCTTCAATGTGCTGGCACAATCCACAATTGATCTATTTCTTTTTTCAACAATTTTATTCTGGTATGGTGTCCTTAGTGCAAAAACCTGCCTTTTGATTCCATACTCATTACAAAACTTAGTGAACTCATCAGAAATAAATTCACCTCCTTTATCAGATCTCAAATACTTCAGATCTCTACTAGTTTCATTTTCTACTTTTTCTTTGTACCACTTAAACATCTTAAATCCTTCAAATTTTTCTTTTAGGCACATGACAGTCATCATCCTAGAGTAATCATCAACAAATAAAATAAAATATATGTCCCCATAATAGATTTTTGTTCTCATTGGTCCACATAGGTCTGTATGAACTAACTCCAAAATGTCATTAGATGAAAAATTCTTGCTCTTGAAGCTAGATTTTGACATCTTTCTCATTTGACAATTTTTCACATTACCATGTCTAGTTTAGTTAAGCTTAGTAAGCCTCTACCTTTTATTTTCTTACTAATCTTAACCATGTTGTCAAAATTTACATGACAAAGTATTTTATACCATAACCATATATCTTCATTCTTTTCCAATAAGAAAGTAGTTTAAGTTGTGTCAAGATAGAATAGGTTACCATTAGATTGTTCATCAGTGCCGATCAACTTTCTTTTTCCATCATAGATACTTTCTTTTATGTTCTCAAATGTGACTCAGTGACCTATATTATTCAACTTTGAAACACTCAACATATTTTAGTTAAGTCCTTTTACCCAATAATAATTTTCACATTTGATTTGATAGTTCAGCATAATAGTACCTTTTCCTTTTACTTGACAGGGTGTATCATTTCCCATTCTTACTGATCCTCCATCATAATGTTCAAGAAATTCAAATTTTCCTTTATCACCAGTCATGTGATGTGTATAGCCACTATCAATAACTCAAATATCATGTTTACTAACTTTATAGATAAGTTTTGTTTCTACATACCTTTCATCTTTATCTGAATCATCTTTCAAAGCTACAAACACAGTCTCAATATCTTCATCACTGTCAGAACCGTTGTTATTATCTTTATCTTCAGCAATGTAACAAGCTTTCTTACCTTTATCTTTGTCATCTTGGTTATCTCTTTTATCATATTTTCAATTGCTTCTGTAGTCTCAGTCATCCTTGCTGTCATTAGGTCTATCATTTCTATCATCATCCTTTCTGTTAGGGCATCTTGTAGAAAAATGGCCAATCTCTTTACAGTTAAAGCATATCAAAGGTAGTTTACCTTTATATCTTCCTTTACCTCGGTGCCATCTTATAACCATTAAATCTTCAAGATCATCAATTTTCTTTTCATCACTATCATTATCACTGTTATTTCTAATTATGTGTTTGCTACTAGATTTACCAATTTTCAAAGAACACATAAATGTGGATTTTATAGATGGTACAATACTGTTGAAAATTTTATTCAGCTCAAAATAAATCAATCTTCCAACAAGAATATCGACAGTAATGTTATTTCTAGGTGCATCTCTCATTTCATGTATTGCAGAGACTCTTATAGAATAGATAGGAAATAGAGTTCTAAGAATCCTACTCATAATTGTGTCTTCATTAATGGTTCTGCCAAATCCTCAAATAGCATTCACAACTTCTTTAAGTCGGTTACTGTATTGTGTGATGTTTTCTCCTTCCTTCATTCGCATGTCATCAAACTTTCCATGAAGACTTTCAGCTTAGGCTCTCAGTACATTTACATCTCCTCCATAAACTAGTGTAAGTTGATCTCACATTTTCTTGGTAGTTGTACATGTCTTGATGTTCTCAAATTCTGAATTTGTAAGTGACGAAGAAATCTCCACCATAATGAGGTTATGTTCATATTTTTCTTTCATCTATTTTACAGTCAAAGGTCCAGTGGGTAGAATGAATTCATTGTCCATAAAATCTTCAATTTTGCTTCCAATACCTAATAGGTATAATCTCATTCTTCTTTTCCATGTCAGGAATTTCTCCCTATTCATCTTAGGTGCATCTCTCTTATACATCTTGTGATCTTTAGCTTAAGTCCTTCAAAACTTTCTTCTAAGCATTGTCTGGTCTCTAATAAGCACTTTATGCTCTGATAAGGATTGTATTCTCTGATACCAATTGTTAGAATAACTAAGAGGGGGGTGAATCAGTTAGAATCAGTTTCCTCACAAATTCTCCTACAGTCCAAAATTTCTCCATATGTATACCAAAACAAATTCAAACATATAATTCAACTCGGTGAAAATGTATTATGTAATCTTAAACTTTCATCAATAGTATTTACCGTGTATCAGTAAATTAATATTGTAATTACCGATCTATGAAAATAAAATAAAGTGTAAAGTAAAATAACAATCCACAACATTCATGCACATTGACACATAGATTTTTAACGTGGAAACCCTTATAAGGGAAAAACCACCTGGGACCGGTAACCCAAAATATTTTCACTCTTTTGAAGTGAGATCGATGAAGAGACAACCTTGTTAAAGGTTACGGTGCACACTGTTAAATGTGACCTGGTTAGAGGATTTTAAAATAATAGTTCTCTCTTAACCATGCATTCACTATGGTTTCAACAAGAAAACAATCAACATTCTCTAAATGTCATAATAAGGACTTCACTGTCCTACTCAGTTAAGAGATTTATCTGTAACAATGGTTAAATTGATATACTAATGATCTTATTCAAATACAACTATATTTTGTAGATAATCAGATCTACACTAAGTACAAAATACCTCTGGCCAATTTTTTCACTTTATTTCATCTCATTCTTCATACTTGTTCTTCTTGGTAATGCTCTTTCCTCTGTTTGCTCAGTGATGTCTACAGATAACGCTCGGTTTTGTCTTTAACCAGTTTGATCAGTCATGTATAAAATTTGCATGTGTGGATCATAGAATCATGAATTCAAAATGAATCTCTTGTCTCTTATATAGACATCATGTATCATTTAATTTTCATCCTTCTAATTTAGCCACTTAATCTCCAGCGTTGATTTTCCCGCTTGATCCATCCTCAATAGTTTTGTTAAAAATATGTTCCAATATTTGTCGTCTGATCTTCATTGAATTTTAATAATTGTTTAATCAAATAACAAACTTTATCTTTTACCTTGAAATCATCAATTGCCAGCTCAGCATCTTAGTCGGCCTTGGTTTGATTAAATTGTTTTATCAATAAATGTGTCGGCGATCCCTTGCTTGGTTATCACTGTGCTCGATATACACTGTGTTTTACTCAGGCATTAGTGACTCTCATTGTATACAGAACTCTTCATTATCCGACCACATAAACATTGTTTTTTCCATATATTCAATTCATAACAAATGTTTTCCACCATAATAATACTCAAATAAGTTGACATCAATGACAATACATTAACTGATTATGTTTATCATCACTATGCAAATCGACTTAATATCAACAAATGACTTCAAACATATAATCATCTTTAGTTCATCATGTGAATCATTTGATAAAATTCATGAAAGAAAATAAATCTAATGTATTACGAGGAATAGAGTTTCAAATGAGTATTGTAAAGGACAGAAATTTTTATATGAATGTATATGGAAATGTACGTTAAATTACTTACATAATGGCTTTTGAGACTACCTCAAGATAGAAATGAATTTTGAATGTGTAAGCATACAATAATTATGTAAACTATTGGAAATAATGGGAAGTGTGTACAGAGAGGGGAGGGGTGAATCAGTACCTCTAAAAATTTTCTCTCTTTTAACCTTTATCCATTGTGTAATCATTTGTATAACCAACCATCTATTCTATACTATCTTTTTGTAAGATACATGAATTCATAAAATTTAACAAACATGTAAACATTCATAGAAACATTCATGAAAGTAATTGATTCATAACATAAGATATGGTAATGCAGAAAACCCTTGTTAGAAGGTAAAAACTACGGTGAGGATGGCACCCACAAAAACTTCACTATCTACAGATTGGAAGGGGTCGGTTAAGGCTTACAATTTTATCACTTCTGATGATCTACCCTGTTAGGATTATTATGTGGAGACTAGTTAAGGTCTACTCTATTAAGATCTTTAGAAAAACTATTTAGTGTGAACTCGGTTAAGAGATTTACAATATGATTGTTAAATCCACCTTTCTTGAAAGGATTTCTTCTATTTGCTACACTTGTTAGAATGCAGACAAAAATATTCATTGACCTGAGTGTATCCAATCTAAAAAATTTTGATTATAGATCCATTACAAATCACATATATAAATGTATCACCTAATTTAATTGATTAATACCTTTGTTGCTCAGTAGCCTCTTTTCTTGGTTCTTGATAACCAATTTCATCTTTTGATGTTCTACTTCTTGAAACTTTTAGTCTGATCCATAGATGTGCTCATTGGCTAGAATCATCCTCTCATCCTTCTTAATGAATTATTACATCTATTTATAACATAGATTAACCTAATTAAGTTTCACGTATTACAACTTAACTCTATGATCAAAGGTTTACAACTTGACCTTGATCTCCTAGTCTGCATGTTTTTAATTAGTTAGACTGATTAAAACAATTACAATAATGTTTCTTGTTCCTCAAGAAATGGATTTAAAGAAAATCAAAACTCTATAAATAGAATATAGCTATTTTATCTCACGTGGAAGTTAGATCCACTTTTCTCAAGATATAACTGACTTTTAGTGTCTAATGCTTGGTTTGCTCTGAAATTAGTTTGACCGTCTTTCGATGTTCCTTCGTTGAACTATCTGTCAAGTTCCTCTCTTGTTTGTTCTCTCAGTTTGTGGTGTATTTTGCTCATCAGGTTCCACTGTTGGTTTACTCCTGTCAGATTCCTTTTTATCATCTTTGGGTTGCACTTTTGGTTTACACTCCAAAACTATGTCATCGGGTTTCTCCTTGCTTAGCATTTTCGGTCTGAACTGAAAAACCTGACTTTTAGTGTAGTCTAATCGATGGTTTATAACAACTGTTTTCTCTTTGCATACTAATGGAAAAACTTTATGTTATCAATCTCCCCCTTTGACATTAGTATCAAAAACTGATATGTGTAGAATACCAAGGATTTATAGTATGTACACCATGTATATTTCCTCAGTCATTTCATGACTCCCCCTATGCATATGTCGGTATAGTATAGTATATGTGTATGTACACTAGTCTTTATACTATCTCTTCCTTTTCACTTTGTTCTATATTTTCCTTTTCCCCTTTTTTTTCTTTTTGTACATATCATTTTCCTTTTCCCCCTTTTTTGATAGTAAGGGCAAAAGTGTATACCTATAGCTTATCAAAAATATGAGAGTGAGAGGTCTTCATTTCCTCCATCATCTTCTCCCATTTCTCCTTGAAATGATCAAGAGTCATATGATCTAATATGATCTTGGAATGCATGTCGTAGATGTTGTCTGCTATAGACATCTCAGGGATGGCAATAAGTTGCCTTGCTGAACTTAGCTGTTGTTGCAGAAGTGTGAGGTTTGGTAAAAGTAGAGATTGTATCTCGATAACCTCCTCTTTGAACTAGGACTCTGCTTCCCAAATTTCTTGTCTTAACCTTTTGATCTCTATGATCTTCTCATAATGCAATTTGATTGCATTTCCATCTATGGTTAGACTTTGTGCACTTGCATTCAGATTGGAATTGATCTTTGCAATCTTATCATTGTTATCCTTTGTAAATTTCTCTAAAGTGCATAGCTTTTAAATTAAGGAAACAACTTCATTAATGATTGGATCTAATTCATTTGATAACTCTAAAAGCTTTACCTTATTTTTTGTCAATTCTTAGTTGATCTTTTATGTCAGTTTGTATTGAAACTTCTGTACTTCTCACTCCTCAATCACCTTTTCTGCATCTACATTCTGTGTTGTGATGGCGTTGGTGAGAATGGAAAGTTGATCTATAATGGGGGCATTGTGATCAACATCAATGTCAGGAACTATCTGGTTCAAGATATCCCTTGCTGTCTCTAGTACCAATGAGTCTCGGTGTAGCTTCTTAAGATTCTCTTGCAAAGCTTTCCTTTGAAATATTTCTCCATATTCTTGGAGTGATTCAAAATCTAATGTATTTGGATCATACCTTGGTATTTATATGATTTCATCTAGTGTGACTTCCAACTAGTTTTTCTTTGCTTTATTATTTTTCTTCTTTGATGCACCTGTATGTAAAACCAAAGCCAGCTTCTTTTCTTGGTCTAATGTGCTACTAGATGGCTTCTATGGTGTTGTACCTTTGTCTTACTTCTTGGTGTTTTCCTGTTGGTTGTCTGAGGACGTCTCCTTATCAAACTTTGATGTATCTGCAGATTCACCTTTGGTTTCCTTCGGCGTGGTATCAACTGTCTTATCTTTCTCATCTTTCTCTTTTTACACTTCTTTATCTTTCACTTGTGCTTCTTTTTCTTTTTGGTCCCCATCCTTTTGTTCTTCACCGATGAATACATGTTCATCAGTTGTATCATTATTTTCACCAGATGTATCTTTTTTCTCATCATTACCCTTATCCTCGGGTATGCTTGCATCGGGCTTGGGAGTCTTCTCCTTTTGTGAGATTGTATTGATTGCTTGAATCAATAATGGCATCTGGCCTGATATGTGTACTTGTGTAGCATCAATTGTAGTGTCTTGTTTGTCAGTTTAGTCCTTGAAAACAGTGACATCTTCATCTTTTTGAATTTCATTCGAAGGAACATCAGTGATGTCAATAACATTATTATCTACTATATTTTCTGGCCATGTATCATCAGCAACATCCATATCCTTGTTGCCCGTTGTGGTCAATTCTTCTTTGTCTAATTCTATTGTTGTGACATCTTTATCAGTGAGAGTAATATGTTTGGGGCTCTGTTTAGCCTGATCATCCTTGGCCTTTTGATTTTTGGTAAGGGCTATTTGTGGCTCAGGACTTGTATCCTTTTTAGGAATATCAAGTATGTTTCTCCATTCAGCCTCACTCTTCCTATCTAGTTCCCATAGATGTCCTTGAAGCACTTGGTAGGCTCTCAACTTCGGTGAGAGCCGTTTGGAGTGATTCTTCATCATCTCTTTAATTCCTCCATTTTTTATTCGGGAGGCATGATAGATAATATGTCTCTTTCTCTAATCTCTTTCTCAGAGTATAAGGCAAATGTCCATCTTGCGTGTAATCTAACTTGAAGTTCTTTTGGCATATTATCTGCCAGTTGTATTGGAATATATTTGAATATGCACATCATTTTGATAATTGACTCTTCAATTTTATTTTAATCCACTGGATCCAATGTTAGCCATTTCTTAATCTTTCTATCATTGAATGTACCTGATTTGATGATTGAGGCACACACTTCATCAACTGTTTCAGGAATCGTATCCTTTTCCTTTTGTATAGATTCATCATGTTCAGTGTCCTTAATGTCTTCCCTTGTTTTCAGGAACTTTCTTCTTTTTGTTGGTCCTCTTTTCTGTGTTTGAGGTTTCCTCTTATATTTCCTTACTTGACCTTTCTTTATAGGTGAAGGACTTGCATCCTTTTCTATCTCACTCCTGGTCTTAGTAGCAACAGTATTCCTTGGCTTCTTTGTTGGTGGAGGTAGTGGTGTATCCAACTCTATAGACTCTGATTCACTCTCCTTCTTAGCTTCATTGATGGGTGACTATCCCTCGGTTTCTTCTTTTTGTTTAGTTTCTTCTTCTATTACCGACAATCTTTTCTTTAGTTTCTTGACCTGCTTATCTCTCTTCCTATCAATATTCTTCACAACCAAGCCAGTTTTAATCCTTTCTTTGGCTTCTTCATAAGTGTCAAACTTGGGTTGTGATTTTTCTAATGGCTCATTTATTAATGGCTCATTTATTAATGCCTCAATTGCATTAGATGCTTGATCTATGTTCACCTCATATTCAAGTGGAGATAGCCATGTTATTCTTGGTATAGCTGGCTTGATGTATGTATAGTCAGTGTCTACCATAAAACATATGTCAGTTTTGAACTTTTCAATTAACCATTATGGAATCCTTACTCTCTTCTGCATTCTATCTTTGAATCCAGCAAAGTATTCATCCATTACTGACTCAAAGTTATCTCCTAGTGATTTTATGAACTCACTAATTTGTATGGTCACTGGTCTTGTTGTGTCCCATTGCACATTTCCTATAGATGGGAAAGATTCTTGGAAATAGAAAAATATGCACATTATCAGAGAACCAAACTTACATAAATTTGACTTTGAATTTATTATAGTCTCATGTTCTCTTCCAATCGTCTGAGTAGTAATTTTGACAGATCCAACTGCAATCCCTTCTTGAAAATCTTGTAAGTTGTATCCACTACTCTGGATGCTATGTTGTTCATCCTGCTAGCCTGAAATAACTTGTATCCTAAGACACATGCTCCAAATTTTAGTTCATCATCGTTGATGGTGGATACTTTTAGTCCTCTTCCATCCCATGTAGCTCTGGTATTCTTCTCAATTTCAAGTTTGGGTGGGTGCTTCAATGCCTTTACCTTGTTGGTTATGGGATAACTGGTGATAGCATGTATAACATCCCTTGTTATCAGTTTTGACTCATCCAGCCATAACTTTTGGTCATGTATCCTGCTTAGTACTAACTGAATCCACTCGATCTTGAACTCCTTCAGGAACCATAGGACATTTTTGAGCCCTTTTACCTCAATGTGCTTGTGTGCATCCTTGATAGTGCCATCATTGTTTCAAATCTTCTTGAAAGATTTTTCAACTTCCAGGTCTCTAATTTCTACTATCTTGCAGTGAGTATATGCTTGCATGTCTTCAACAAGGAAAACCCTAGTTGTTATCCTTGAGAATGCTCCAGCATTGTCAGGTTGTGAAGAAACCTCAGGACATATCTTATACTTAGGTTTCTCACATGTTGAATTCTTAATAAGATTGATCTTGTTCTTCTTAACATTATTGAGCTTAGCGGTTCTTGATGTAGTTTGATTCTAGAATTAGGGCTTTTACACAAATGATAAACATAGTTCTCGGTTTATGCTGGTACTTACTTTTCACCCCTGTAGTTTTAAGTGATCTATTGGTGTGCTTGTGCATTGATTTAGAGTCGCTCTGTAATGTTGTTAATTCATGCACTAGTTTTTCTCTTGTCACTTTTCTCTAATCACTTGGTGAAAATGAAACCCTTCTGTCATCTATTTATAGACTTTTCCCTAAGTCGAGTCATTAATGCTCAACCACTCCTTGGTGTGTGAAGATGGAGTCGTCGGATGATACACTAACTTCTCTTTTAGTGAAAACATGATGCTTCAGGTCTGTTGTTAACTTGATACATTCACTAACAGATTTTGGTATATGGCAAAGACAACTTTGTCAACTCACATGATTACCGATGGATCTCGGTTTACACTAGAAACTTTAGCTTTTATATGTTAACCGACAATTCTCAGTAAGTGTAGGAAAATCAGCTTTGAATGTATACTGATGCATTTCACTATGTATTCACCGATCAAATTGAATTCACAAAATTATAACAAGTAATACCATAGTGCATATTTAATCATGCTAATTTGGTATTTTAACTATGTATAATGGAACTAATGCAAAATATAACTTGGTATAATGTAGTTCCATACTTACTTGTTCTGCTTAGGTGGGGCTGGTGATGTCACCAAATCCATTGGATAAGGTGTCACCAATTGCATTTCTTAGTCCAGCTTCATCAATGTTTGTATCTTTCCTCCACATTTTGTTTCTCATCTTCCTAATGTCTTCAATGGTGTTTCCATTAGCAAAGGTGTTGGTCTTTGTCATTTGGTCTCTGTAGTCTTTCTTCAGATGACCAGATTTATGATAGTGTAAACATGTCATTCCGGGGTTAGTCCTGCCTCTAGAATTTCTTGTCCATTGTCTCACACAATTTTCAGCTATGTGACCAAATCTTCCACATGCTGTATAGTTTTCCCAAGTTTTGTAATCCCAAACATATTAGTTACCGACTCTTTTCGGTTGATGGACAGTTTCTTGACCTTTAGACTTCCATGCTTGCTTTTTTTCTTCTAGCATTAAAGATATGTGTGCCCATGCATTTTTCAATTAGGATAGTATTTGTCCATGTAGGTTACCTTCTTAGGTTGTTTCATCTCAAATTTACACTCATATGCTTTATGTCCTTTCTTGTTACATTTATAACAAGTTCCTATGAATGAAGATGTGGATTTAGGAATACCTTTCATTTTTCTCCTGCATACATTTGATGTGTGGCTTTGCTTTCCATAGTAATTGCATGTTAGCTTTCTTGGTCTTGGATTTGCATAGATATTCTTTGGATCAGCTTGATTGGGTTATTCTCCATTCTCGGTATAGCCTAGTCTAGTGTTGTTATTATCTATCCTTTGTCCATCAAGAAAATCATCCATCCTTTTATTGATTTCTTCAGCTCTCTTGATTATTTCATTATGTTGTTGTTGAATTCTTACTTCTTGTTTCAACTTTTCATTTTCTTCCCTTAGCTCACTGATAGCTTGTATTCTTTCAATGAGTTATGTATGCATTATGTGTGCCTCTTGAATCATAAGAATAATCTGATTTGTAATCTCATGATGATGTTCTATAATTCTTTTTATTTCTAACTCTTTCTCTTGTAGCTTTTCAATAATCTTCCCTCTATCATCAATAGCTAGTGTTCTCTCTTGCTCATATTGTCTAGCATTGTTCATGACATCAATCATTCTTACCATCTTTGTCTCTTAACTGATTTGAAAATAATTTACTTGTCCAGCTAGATGTTGATTGATTTCATTTAATCTTGTGATGCTTTCTTCTGATGTGTCTAATGCTTTGCTAGTTATTGATCCTGAAGATTCAAATAGATCTAGTATCTCTTCTTCTTGGTAGTCTGTTTCATTACAGCGAGATGTCATAATCTTTCTTTCATCTAGCAGATGTCTCATCTTGATTATAGCTTTTTTATGCTTCTCATAGAAGATCTGAATTTCTAGCTTCCAATTATCAATACTCTTGTCAAGCCTATACTTCTCCATTGTATGATCTTTTCTCTTAAGTCTTTAAACTTTCCAAATAAGAGATCTAGCTCTTATACCAATTCTTGGAAATAATGGGAAGTGTGTACTAAGAGGGGAGGGGTGAATCAGTACCTCTAAAACTTTTATCTCTTTTAACCTTTATCCATTGTGTAATCAATTGTATAACCAACCATCTGTTCTATACTATCTTTGTGTAAGAAATATCAATTCATAAACTTTGACAAACATGTAAACATTCATGAAATTAATTGACTCATAACACAAGATATGGTAACGTAGAAAACCCCTATTAGAAGGTAAAAACTGCGGTGGGGATGGCACCCACAAAAACTTCACTATCTGCAGATTGGAAGGGGATGGTTAAGGATTACAATTTGATCACTTCTGATGATCTACACTGTTAGGAGTATTATGTGGAGACTGGTTAAGGTCTACTCTATTAAGAGCTTTAGCAACACTATTTAGTGTGCATGGTTAAAAGATTTACAATAGGATTGTTAAATCCACCTTTCTTGAAAGGATTTCTTCTATTTTCTACACTTGTTAGAATGCAGACAAAAATACTCATTGACCTGAGTGTATGCAATCTAAAAAATTTTGATTGCAGATCCATTACAAATCACATGTATAAATGTATCACCTAATGTGATTGATTAATACCTATGTTGCTTGGTAGCCTTTGTTCTTGGTTCTTGGTAACCAATTTCATCTTTTGTTGTTCTGCTTCTTGAAACTTTCAGTCTCATCCATAGATGTGCTCGTTGGCTACAATCATCCTCTCATCCTTCTTAATGAATGATTACAACATATATTTATAACATAGATTGACCTTATTAAGTTTCACGTATTACAACTTAACTCTATGATCAAAGGTTTACAACTTGACCTTGATCTCCTAGTTTGCATATTTTTAATCAGTTAGACTGATTAAAACAATTACTATAATGTTTCTTGTTCCTCAAGAAATGGATTTAAAAAAAATCAAAACTCTATAAATAGAATATAGCAATTTTATCTGATGTGGAAGTTAGATCCACTTTTCTGAGGATATAACTGACTTTTGGTGTCTGATGCTCGGTTTGCTCTGAAATCAGTTTGACTATCTTTGGGTGTTCCTTTGTTCCATTGTGTTTCAAATTCCTCTCTTGTTTGTTCTCTTGGTTTCCAGTGTATTCTTCTCATTGGGTTCCACTTTCAGTTTACTCCTGTCAGGTTCCTTTTTATCATCTTCGGGTTGCATTTTTGGTTTACACTCCAAAATGTTGTCGTCGGGTTTCGCCTTGCTTAGCATTTTTAGTCTGAGCTGGAAAACCTGACTTTCAGTGTAGTGTAACTGATGGTTTATTACAATTGTTTTCTCTTCGCATACTAATGGAAAAACTTTATGTCATCATAAACTCTATGATAAAATACATTGAATAAGTACAATCTTAAGAAATACAAAGATTACAAAAATAAATAATAAATAATACCTTCTTATCCCCAAAACAACATACATTTACATACTTTTAATTGAAAATTACTAAATGAAAACATACCAAACTATATCATACTATACTCTAAGTTAATACTGTTAGTAATAACTGAGAGGGGGGCTGAATCAGTGGCCTCAAATTTTAATCCTTAAATCAACCCTTTAACTCTTATAACCACTAATTATTTCTCAAGTTATCTTTTTTCCTACAAGATGAATTCCTTGAACAACTTATATCAATTTACTACTTTTCAGATTGCTCTATTAAACCTTCTTCTTAATGTTTACCGATAAGCAATCATCTATTTACCAAAATACAGTAAATGTGCAGAGTATAACGATATATCCAGAATGAATTATGTAAGATACAAAATAGTAAAGAAATGCATCATACACAGATATAACACATGGATTTTAATGTGGAAAATATGTTAAGGGAAAAAACCACTAGGACGGGTACCCCAAATTTTCACTCTTCTGAAGTGAGCCTTGTTAGGAGCCAACCCTGTTAAAGGTTACAAACACACTGTTAGGTGTGACCTTGTTAGAGGATTTTACACATATAGTTTGTCACTTAGTATCGGGCATCTAATGCTACCATCCTTGAATGAGCCTCTCTCTTAGACCGTCAATAGGCATCGGGCATATCCAATGCTACTTTCATGAATCAACCTTTTTGGCACTCCTTGGGATGTACCTCAATATATATAAGATTGTTAAGTCCTTCTCTGTTAAGGGACTTGATGCTTCAATGGTTAAACTGAAACAATATGACCTATTTCTAATGCAACTTGAATTGCAAATTTTCATATCTATTTAAGTACATTACCTCTCTGATCAATGTATCAATTCAATTCTTTTGTGCTCCACACTTTCTTCTCTATGATGTTGTGCTCACTGTTCATCGGTGTCTACAGAATTCCTTAGCTCTCCTTCAGCTTGATTGATCAGTACTGCATGAATTTGTTCTTCATCAGTTTCTCTTAAGGATCCTCTTTTCATTCACTCCCCTTAATCCCTTTTCCATGAATGTGATATTGAAAATGAATTAAGATTTTCTCTTATATAGACATGATATTCATTGTTTCTTGATTTTTGACTCCTGGCATTAAAAATAATCCATCCAATTAGATTTAAAGCATAACTCTTGATTTTTCTCATATTTATCTTCATGCCAACTGTACAAATCATCTTTAAATCAATCACTTAACTCTGGTCAAATAAAACAAAGAAAACAACCAATTAAGTCTATCTTTAGCTCTTTCCAGCTAGATATTTTGTCATTTTCTGAACTCTCTGTTCCGTCGGTCAACTCTATAGTTAGTTGTCAGTGACAACTGACAATACCATTGGTGTGACTCCAATTAGCTTCAGGATCTCTATCCATCGGGCATCATTGGATTTTTACTCGTCGGGCAACTCTATTTTCAGCTCGTCGGGCAACACTATCTTTTGCTTGTCAAGTATCACTGTGACTTTTCTTCTTTGCCATTTTCGATGGGTGCACTCCATCGGTGTTGTCTATCACTTAGTGAATACTTGGCTTTTATGCAATGTTGAAAGCATAACCTTTATTCCATTGATTCTCTGAAGTCTTTTGTATTATGTACATGATCGTATAGATGATATCAAGTTGACATCAATGAAAATACAAACCATTAACTGATTTAATGCCTTACATTATCTTCAACTTAACATTATCAAACATTCAATCAGTTATATGTCATCAATCTCTCCCTTTGGCATTGATGGAAAAATACTATATTATCACACTATACTATTTCTAATACAATATGAAATACAATCGTTGAGATTCATCAAACTACCAATCTTTCCCTTTTGTCAACCGATAAATGTCTGAACTTCAGTAAGCTCTATTTTAGCTTAGATTTGATCCTTGCAGCTCTTTGTGTTTTGATGTGTTGAGTCCTCTCCTTGTGTCAATTTCTCTCCTTTGATTATTCTCTTTCTTTTGATGTCTTTTTCTTTTGTCAGCAACTCTCCCTTTGTATAATATTTCATACAATTTTCTCTCCCTTAGGATATAATCTCTCCCTACTGGAGAATTCTGATAATGGATAATCTATCTCTCTTTTTCCTGAAGGATGTTATAATATGGATAATTTCTCTCCCTTTGATAGCAATGCCAAACAAATATTTTACAAATATCTAACATTCATGTCAAGCAATCATTTTTCTCCTATCCATAATATATTCCTTGAATTTCCCTTATCCATCAGTAATACAACAATATGATCTGGTGCTCAGTTCTGATATATAACTATCTATATATAGATGTATCTTTTGAATTTCATCTCTTTTCTTGCATCAACATGAATGATATTCTGATAATATGTAGGTTGATGCAGCCTTCAGTCATTTTACTGACTGGTAGACAAGAGTTTGACCCCTAGTCTCTTTCTTAAGTACTCAAATGTATCATTGGGAAGCGGCTTGGTGAAGATATCAGCCAATTGTTCTTTTGATTGCACATACTCAAGTATCACCTCTTTTTCTTGAACTTGTTCTCTCAAATAATGATACTTGATGGCAATGTGTTTAGTCTTAGCATGCATGACTAGATTCTTGGAAATGTTTATTGTGCTGGTGTTATCACAATAGATAATCATTGGCTCTGAGATCTTCATATGCATACCTTACAGCAACTATTTGATCCATGGAATATTTGAGCAATTTGCAACAGCAGCAACATATTTTTCTTCTGCAATAGACTAAGAGATGCACCCTTGCTTCTAGCTAATCCATGTGATAAGTCTGTCACCCATAAAGAATGCTCCTCCAGTTGTGCTCTTCTGGTCATCAAGATTTCCAGCCCAATCAGCGTTGATAAACACCTTAAGTTCAAGTTTTCCTTCTCTTCTATACCATAACCCAAATTCCTTAGTATTCTTTAGATATCTTAGAATTATTTTCACAGCAGTCATATGTGATTCTCTAGGGTTAGCAAAAAATATAAAAACAATTCCTACTACATGTGCAATATCTGGTGTAGTGTGTATAACATACATGAGTTTTCCAATCATTGATCTGTACAAATTTGTATTTACCTCTGTTGTCTTGTCCTCCTTTGTCAACTTACATCCAGTAGCCATCAGTGTTCCAACTGGTTTGGATTCTTCCATCTTGAATATTTTTAGGACCTCTTTGATGTACTTGGACTGTGTAATGAAAATTCCTTCTCCTTGTTGCATGATCTGGAGACCAAGAAAGAACATGATTTATCCAAAAATAGACATCTCAAACTCTTTGCTCATCTCATTTGCAAATAATTTGCATAGCATATCATTGCCTCCAAATATGATGTCATCAACAAATATTTTAGCAATCAAAGTGTTAGCATTAGTATCTTCCTTTAAACAAAGATTATTGTTTTCACTAGTCCTTACAAATCTAATACTTATTAGATAGGAATGAAGTCATTCATACCAGGCTCTTGGAGCTTTTTTCAATCCATACAAGGCTTTGTGAAGTCTACATACCATGTTTTTCTTATCTGGATCAACAAACCCTTCTGGTTGCTCAATGTATACCTCTTCTTCAAGTATTCCATTTAGGAATGCTGATTTGACATCCATTTGATATAATTTGAATCCTTTGAATGCAGCATAAGCAAGTAATATTCTTACTCCTTCTAGCCTAGCAACGGATGCAAAGGTCTCTCCATATTCTATACCTTCCTCTTGTGCATACCCCTTGCATACTAGTCTTTCTTTGTTCCTTGTGACTTCTCCATTCTCATTCAGCTTATTCTTGAATATCCATTTTGTACCGATGACATTCTTGTCATCTGGTCTTGGCACAAGTGACCATGTTCTATTTTTCTCAATCTTCTCAATCTCATCATTCATAGCACTTATCCATTATTTATTATCAAGTGCAGCATTGACATATTTGGGCTCAAACTCACAAATTACACAGCTTGAGTTTAGAGACTTACTTCTTGTTCTTGTACCAGCTTTCTTATCTCCTATGATCTGGATCTCTAGATGGTTCCTTCTTACATATCTTGCAAGTACAGGTATAGTTCTTTATCTATAAGTTTGATCATTATTTTGTTCTTCATTTTTCTCTTCATCACCTTGCACATTATCATGATCATTATCCTAACCATCAGTATTTGTAGCCTGATGCTCAGGAGCAATGATTTGTAGCTTAGGAGCTCTACATTGTTGGTAGGGTAGAGTGTCAAGTTCCTCATTGTAAGTGAACTTATTGTAGTCCTCTGGTTCTTTAGTGCTTTCTTGTTCATTCTTCTCTACAAATTTATCTATCTTTACATTTGCACTTTCAATAATTTTGTTAGAGGCTTTGTTTAGACATTTGT
>MU225572.1:786987-800313 GCA_018584345.1 Thuja plicata | reverse complement strand
AGGACTATAGCCATTTTAATTAAATTAAATAGGCTAGGGGAAAGGGTTAATTGCAAGTGGGTATTTGATTTAGGGATTTATTTAATTCCTTTATAATTAAATACTATAGCCATGTTTGATTTTGATTGGTCGAAATTGTTTTGAATTGTATGGCTATAATAGTTAATATAAATCAGTGATAAAAATCACCTAGGATATTAAATTGATTCAAAGAATTATGCCAAGCAGTAACAGGGTCGTTTGGACATAAATCAAGGGTATGATCACACTTAGGGCAAATAGGGTCCATAGTTGTGACAGACCAAATTCAGGTGGTTACAACTCTTACAACCAATCGAGTGAACATAGACCTTACTGGAAATTTGGAAGTCATTGGTGAACTAACAGAGAATCAGTCTATAGAGACACAACTGAGAACCAGTACACAGAGACATCACCGAGCACCAGTCTACACCGAGAGATAGCATTTCACTAGAAAAAGTGGATCTCAACAAAACGTCAGCTAAAGCACTTTATTCTTTAAAATATCTTTTTTCTTAGCTGGATAACCATTTCTTGTGGATCAAGAAAAGTGTAAATGATGGATTTAATTAGTTAACTGGTTGTATTCATGCAAACTAGGAGATCAAGGTCAAGTTGTAAACCTTTGATCTTAGATTTTTTCAAGAAAAGCATGAAACCTAATTAGGTCAAAATCTTGTATATATAGATGCATTAATCAATCAATACAATGATGATTGTATCCGCTAAGTAAATCTATGGATCAGACAAAGGATTTCATGCAAAAGGAAAGATAAAGAAGAATTTAGTTATGAAGAACTACATTCAAGGCTACCGAGCACAACAGAGGTATTATCCATCACAATAGGTGATATATACATTTTGTGAAATTAATGGATCTGTAATTATAAATTCAAGATTGTAAGCAATCAGGTGATAGATTTTGTTACTCTCTAACAATTATAGAAAGCAATAAAATCCTTAAAGAAGGTAGACTTAACAGTCTTTATGTAAATCTCTTAACCGAGTGCACACATACATTGTGTTACTAAAATCTCTTAACCGAGTAGACTTAACAAGTCTAACATGTTACTCCTAACAGGGTAAGATCATCAGAAGTGATCACAACTTGTAGCCCTAACAGGCACCTTCCATTCTGCAGATAGTGAAGCTTTGTGGGTTTCATCCCCATCGTAGTTTTTACCTTCTAAAAATGGTTTCTGCGTTATCAAATACTTGTGTCATGAGTATATGAGTTTCATGAATGTTTCAATGATTGTTTACAAGAATTTGCATTTATGCTATGATATTGCATGCATGAAGTAGAAAAGCTACAATGGTCGGTTATGCAATTAATGAGTATTAAAGATTAATTGATAAAAGTTTTTAAGGGTACTGATTGACCCCTCCCCTCTCAAGACACACCCTTCCATTATTCCAACAATTGGTATCAAAGCTAGATCTCTTATTTGGAAAATTTTAAATCACTTGAGAGAAAAGATCATACAATGGAAAGGTATAAGCTTGATAAAAATATTGAGAATCATAAGTTGCAAATACAAATTTTCTTTGAGCAATACAAAGAGGCAAGAAACAAAATGAAATATTTATTGGCTGAAAGAAAAGTCATGGCATCTCGCTACAATGAAACTGACTATCATGAAGAAGGGATACTTGGCCTATTTGATTCATCTAGATCTTGATCTAGTAATACATCTAACACATCTAAAGGAACCATTGTAGATCTAAATGAAATAAATCAATATCTGACTAAACAAGTGAAAGTATTGCAGGTCATTCAAGAGACACATATGGTAAGAATGATTGATGTTATTAATAATGCAAGACAAGTTGAACAAGAAAGAACTTTGGCTATTGATGACAGGAGAAAGATTACTGAAAAACTGCAAGAGAAAGAATCTGAGATACAGAGACTTACCGAACATCACATTGAGATCACTAATCAAATAGTTCTTATGAGTCATGAGGCCAACCGAGTGAACATGGAACTTACTGGAAAATTGGAAGTCATTGGTGAACTAAAAGAAGAAAGTGGGAAACTAAAGCATGAAGTGAAGATTCAACAACAACATAATGATATGATCAGGATAGCTAAAGGCAGTACAAAAAGAATGGATGAATTTCTGAATGGAGAAAGAAGACTCAACAAAAATACCATTTTAGGGTATACCGAGCATGGAGAATCATCAAACCAAATTGATTAAAGGAATGTCTACACAAATCCAAGACCAAATAAGTGTTCATGTAACCACTGTGGAAAATTGGGCCACACATCAAATGTTTGCAAGAGAAAAGAAAAAGGTATTCCCACAACTACTTCTATATTCATAGGTAATTGTTATAAACATAACAAGAATGGACACAAAGTACATGAATGCAGATCTAAGCTTAAAAACCAAAGAATAAATCCTACCTGGAGAAACATTTTTCTACTTGCAACATGCATGGCCACACATTTAATGAATGCAGGAAAAGGATAAAGCAAGTCTGGAAACCCAAAGAACAAGAAAATGCATATCAACATAAAAGAATCAGTAATACATATGTTTGGGATTACAAAACTTGGGTAAATTGCACAACATGTGGTAGATATGGACATATAGTTGCTAATTGTATGAGGAAATGGATAAGAAGATCTAGAAACTAGACTAACTCTAGAATGGCATGCTTACAGTGTCATAAGGTTGGTCACTTAAGCAAGGACTACAGAGACCAAGTGACAGACTCAAGCACTTTTGAAAATGGAAATACTATTGAAGAGATCAGGAGCATGAGAAATCAAATGTTGAGGAGAGATTCAAACAATGATAATGTTGGACCAAGCACTACAATTGGTGACACCTCATCTAATGGATCAGGTGATTCTACCACCCCCACCTAAGCAATACAAGTATGGAACTACACTATACAAAGTTGTATTTTACATTAGTTCCTATATTCATTGAGAATATGCCAAATTAGCATGAATGAAGATGCACTATGGTATTGCATGTTATGTTTTATGAGTCTAATTTGGTCGATCAATATGAACCGAGCATAAACAACACATTGGTAAACATGTGAAAATAACCAATTTGACACTATATACCGAGCATCTTCGGTAAACATAGACTTGACACTTTTTACCAAGTATTGTATACTCACCAAGCTAAAGACTTTGGTGTGTTAACTGAGCATTTACACTTTGTCAACTGAGTGGTAGGTGAAGCATTTAATGCATCACTTAGGTTACACTTTTCTATAAAAAGGGAAAATGCAAACTCATTCGTTCACCCAGTGTTAAAGAGAAAATTGCAGAGTGAAGAAGTGATTCAGAGTGATTACATTGCAGAGAGATTCACAACACCTTTAAAGAAACTCCAACATATCTTGAGCATTCTCAACAAAAATCTCATGAGTATCAAGACTTACCAAGCTAACAGGTTATTTTGTGAAGAATCCCTAATTTAACGAGCAATGGAAACCACTTCCCAAACCTTGAAGATCAAGATGGTGAAGGACGAGAAGTTTTTTCTAATCAAGAACTCATCCTGTGAAGAACCAAACTAAAATTTTTGTCCTGAGGTTGCTGCTCAACCTGATGACAAGGGAGCATTCTTGAGTATCCCACCTAGGGTTTTACTAGTTGAAGACATTTGTGCATAATTCACTAAAAATTTATAGAGATTGGAGACATTGATCTTGAAGAAGATTATCATAAGTTATGCAAGGATGGAAACCTAAAGGATGAGTACAAACACATTAAAGTGAAAGGATTAACCAATGCCCTACTATTCCTAAAAGAATTCAAAATAGAATGGATTCACATTGTGCTCAACCAAGTGCGTGATAGTAAAATGTGGTTAGATGAACCTAAGGCAATGACAAAGTATGTGATTCATGCAGTGACTGGTTACCCCATCACCGAGAAGGAAAAATCCCTAAGGCACCCTGGACGCCCGAAGATTGAAAAGGTAACTAGAGCCAAATGGGATGGTAGAGGTCTAAAATTCAATTCAATCACTGACCCTAAAATGAATTTCAATTCATATGTGATTAGATACAAGAAATTTAAAGCAATATGAATAAACAATGTTGTTTGTGGAGCATTTGACACAGCATACAAGATAGTAAAGAAGGGAGTGCAGCTAGACCTAGCCGAGCTGCTACTAAAACAACTGAAAGAAAACATGAGAACAATTATATCAGCTTGATATAATACATGTAAGTTCATTTCTCTATTAATGTGCATGTTATTTTATTTCCAAAACTTCTTTCCTTCAGTCGGTAATGTCACTTGGTACACCAACTGACCTATAACAACACAGATTAGTGACTATATTAAACCACTAGGAGACAATTTCATACCACTATTGGATGCCTACTTCACAACATTTAAGAATAGGATTTAGAAAAGGATAAGAATCCCTACATAGTTGGTTGAACAATAAAAAGATGAGATATGCTTTGTAGTTAACACCGACACTACACTCATCAAAGCTGCCAACCCAAGAACAGCATGGTTACCACCATTGGAATATGAAATTGACATAGATTTGGCTACAAAAGCCATTGAATCCCTACTAAATGAACTAGTTGACAAATCTATAAGTAGATTTGGCACATATGAGGAAGCCAAGTCAAGAATAAAGACTAGCTTAGTAGTCAATAAAATAGGGAAAAAGAAAACTCAAATGGTGAAAACACTTAAGAAGAAACTCTCGGTAATTGACAAAGAGTTGGAACAATCAGAAGATGTCACTAAGGAATAGTCACCTATCGGTGAAGGTAAAGAAGTAAGTGATTCATAGTCTATAGAATCATATGCAGAGCCACCAAAGGCTAAGAAATCAAAGGTTATTGATGTAACAACTGCATCTAGAACCAGGAGAAAAACAGCTAAGGTAGACTCACGACCATTGAAGAAAGGCATAGTAAGAACATATATGAAAAGAAAGCCTAAAGCCTCAACCAAGCCAAGACAACAAAAGATATATGTGAGAGGAAAAGAAGATAAGGATGATACTAAAGAGGCAGAAAGAAAACAGAGAGTCTAAGAAGAAAATGCCAAAATACCAAAGACAATTGATGAAATTACAGAGTCAATCATCAAAATAGGTAGTATAACACCTCATAAGATTAGACAATGGGTAAATATGTCTACCGAGGATCAGAACAAAATAGAAGAAGCAGTCATTAAAATGATGGTATCTTACAAATATGTACCTCTACAATTTGGAAATCATATTCCACAGGAGCTACAAGATAAAATATCAGCTAGATGGACATATGGAGAAATAGATGAGGGATAAATCCCTAGTTGCATTCATGACCAACTCCTCAGTTGAAGAAATTGACTCAACCATGAAGGAGTATGCAAAGAAATTTTCTACAAAAACAAGAGCATACAAGGTATTGTAGAACAAGCTCAAAGATATTGACATAGAAAGAAATAAGATTTGGACTCAAATATTTAATCCACCCAAGCAGGTACTAGCTCTAACCAAGACTTCTCAAACCAAGGAAAAGGAGGTCACACTGAGCCCTGAGCACATATTCATCAACGAAACTGAGGATGTCAATCCTATTGACCTAACCACATAGGAAAGTAAGGCCATGGATGATATACCTAAATTATTACAATCATAAGGGAAAACAACAGATATAACTATAAAATATATCACACATGATGATTCTGATAATGATGCAAAGGTTGATGAAGATGTAAATATTGCCACCAAGAAAATAAAGGAAAAGGACACTACTAATTTTGCATAGGAACAAATACCAGGTAACATGCCTTTATTGATGCAAGCAATAAATATAATGACTGAGTCACAACAGACACCACCTAAGACAGAAATAGACAAACCGATGGACAAAGGTGAGGAACAAGGGGAGAAGACAAATAACAATGGAGAGGAAAAATTGGTTGATGCACCCACAGAGGATAGTGGAAAGGAAGACAAGGTTTTCGGTCAAGAAAAGGTTGAAGTAGAGACATCTATAACCAACCAACAGGTACTGATCAATCAACTTAGAAAAGGCACCACACCTCCCAATAAATCAATGACAGAAACTGGGCAACAAAAGGCTCTTGCTATCATACCTCATTCCTCTGCATAAAGCAACATTCCAAAGAAGAAGAACAAGAAAAATAAATCCCTCGTTACACTTGATGAAATCATAGACATACCCCACTATGATCCAAGAACACTTGATCCTGAGTCACTAACAAGGTATGGGGAGCTATGCAAAAGGAAAACACGAACAAGCTAAGAATGGAACACAAAAATACTCAAGTCCTATAAATAGCAAAGGAAATTCTATTGCAAGTGGTTCCAGACACATAGATTGATCAAAATGTACCCATTATTGATCAACTAGCAGTTCTGAACGATGCAATCACACAACAGAATGTAGATGTCGAGAAGTTCATTAAGAAAGAGCAGAAGAGAAATATTACCACAAACTCACAGAGAAAATCAGCCAAGAAGTGGTAGAGAATAAGGTGAAACTTTATGAACTGGTAACTACATTAGAACCTGTAATTTCTAAATTAGTCACCTTAGTTCAAAATTTGTGCACTATTAAAAACTTCACTACCAAGCATGATGCACATATAGCTAAGTTAAATGAAGATCTAAAAGCTAGTGCACAAAGTCTTTCAACCGAGCCAAATGCATTCCAACTGCATTATGAAAAGCTAGTTGACTCTAAATGGTTAAGACTTGAAATAAAAAAAGGAAGAAAGAAAAATCAGAGTTTAAGTAAATGAGCTACAAGCCATGTTACTACTGAATCTCACATTACTGATGACATACATGACTACGACAAAGACTCTAATTTCCACCCCAGAGATGTCAGTAGCAAAGAGTATCTATGACATGCACGCTCAAATAATATTGGAGCAAATGACCCTAGAGCACCTAAAGGAGAAATGGAAAAATTTGATGGAAGCCATTAAGCAATCTCATTCACACATTCTTGACAAGTTGTAAGTTTTACCTCTTTTTCATTACTTTCAAAAAAGGGGGAAACATGTACATACATTGTATCAACATACCAAGGTATGCATATAGGGGGAGTCATTGTAAAAGTGTAAAAGTACAACACTTGGTATATATACTGTACATATCATTTTTTTATACTAATGCCAAAGGGGGAGATTGATAATATTTAAAGGATCAAAATTTGTCATTAGTATACAAGCAGATAGTTTTGGTCGAGCATGATCACCGAGCGACAGTGCTCACCAAGCGACAGTGCTCACCAAGAAATAGTGATTACCAAGTGCATTAATTACCGAGTACAATGGTCATCTAAATGTTTTGACCACCAAGAAGTATATCAACCAAGCATCATTCTACAGAGACATAGCCGAGTACTAGTACATAGAGACATCACCAAGCACTAGTCTACACCGAGAGACAACATTTCATCAGAAAAAGCAGATCTCAACAACACGTCAGCTAAAGCAGTTTAGTCTTTAAAATAGCTTTTTTCGTAGCTAGATAACCGTTTCTTGTGGATCAAAAAAAGCGTAAATAATGGATTTAATTATTTAACTAATTATATTCATGCAAACTAGGAGATCAAGGTCAAGTTGTAAACCTTTGATCTTAGAGTTTTTCAAGAAAAGCGTAAAACCTAATTAGGTCAAAATCTTGTATATATAGTTGTATTAATCAATCAAGACAATGATGATTTTATCTGCTAAGGACGTCTATGGATCAAATAGAGTTTTTGATGCAGAAGGACAGATAAGGAAGAATTCAGTTATGAAGAACTACATTCAAGGCTATCGAGCAGAACAGAGGTATTATCCATCACAATATGTGATATATACATTTTGTGAACTTAATGGATCTATAATAAGCAATTCAAGATTTTAGGTAATCAGGTCATAGATTTTGTTACTCTCTAACAATTGTAGCAAGTAGTAAAATCCTTTAAGAAGGTGGACTTAATAGTCTTTATGTAAATCTCTTAACCGAGCGCACACATACATTGTGTTGCTAAAATATCTTAACTGAGTAGACTTAACAAGTCTAACATGTTACTCCTAATAGGGTAAGATCATCAGAAGTGATCACAAGTTGTAGCCCTAACAGGCACCTTCAATTCTGCAGATAGTGAAGCTTTGTGGGTTTCATCCCCACCGCAATTTTTACCTTCTAAAAAGGGTTTCTGTGTTATCAAAAACTTGTGTCATGAGTATATGAGTTTCATGAATGCTTTAATGATTGTTTACATGCATTTACATTTATGCTATGATATTTCATGCATGAATTAGAAAAGCTACAATGGTTGGTTACGCAAGTAATGAGTATTAAAGGTTAATTGATAAAAAAATTTAAGGGTACTAATTCACCCCTCCCCTCTCAGTACACACCCTTCCATTATTCCAACACTAATGATGCCAAATCGATCTCAAGATAAAGTGTACAAAAATCATTGATGCTCCCAAAGATCTATTGAAATTTGACCCACATAGCCCTAGGAGTGGCACAAGAATCAATATGGAACTATATATTGTTTGAAACATGTAGGTCAATTAAACGCATATCCTCACTCATTTTTCCCCTATGCTAAAGAATCTCAAATGGATGGTTCAATTCGGTTGGATCTCATCGAAACAAGATCATAAACCCCTAGATTGAAGCAATCTAGTAATATGATATTTCTATGTATGATAGTAATTAGGTGTGATTTTCTCAATTAAAAATTCCATTAGAAGTGGTTTTTAGATTAGACAAGGGCTAGGTAAATATGTGAATCTAAAAGATGATGATTCTACCCCTCCCCCTAGCAATAAAAACCAACCCCTTTACAACTATATGAGTTGAGAAATTATAAAACAATAGAATGAATGAATCTAAGACTACTATGTACCTCATGTAGTTTCTATAAAAAAATATATAGAAGATCTAGGTAGAGCATAAAACAAGCTTTATGATGATATCTCATTTCCTAATTTTGAGTCCATATGACCAAGTTATGGCCAAAAAATTGAAGGTAGTTCAAATAGGGAAACAAAGGGCTTGAGGAAGCTTGCATGAGAATTGTACTTCTTACATTAGTAGAATATTCTCAAAATATCCACTTCACCAAAACAAATTGCGGTAGCAAGAATATTCCCTAATTCAACAAAATCTTCTTTTGAATTAAAAATTTGCAAAAAAATGAAGCCTTAAATATTCCAAAGGAATATTCCTTGGAGGGACAAATGCATGTGATTGTACCTATAGGTACGACCTACATCAAAGGCTTTAAATCCTTGTTTAATTTTAAAATATTTTTTGCATAATTTCTTTTTACAATTTTAGCAAAAATTTAATGAAAACTTTTTAGCAAAAATTTCAAGATTTTTTTTAAAATGTGTGTGGTAGTGTTTTTGGGACAGACTCTACTATAAGGTATAGCAGTGAACATAGGCAGTATAGAATTGTATATTTTTGCGCCTCATAAAATTTGCCCTCAAAAATATTCCCTAGATTTTTCCAACTAAGATTTTTATGATTTGACAGATCATATTAGGGCTTTTGGCCACTATGATCGAGCACAACGTTGAGGTGATATTCATTCAAAAGTGACTATAATTTTTTTTAGCTTTTAGATCTTGCCTTGATTTTTGTGCCCTCAGCCAAGTTGACCCAAAACTTTAACTTCTTATATTTTGATGAAATAACAATTGATCTATAGGTTTTGTGATGCTAAAAATGTGATGGCATCCTTTGTTTGAGTGCAATTTACGTATAAAAATCTCTCAATCTTGGATCCCTCAAGAATATGGATAGGAACTTAGTAGATGTTCTATAATGCCATGTAGAAGTTGGTGTTTGAACTCACAAGCCAAAATTCATATACAAGCATGACCCCTATCACAAAGAAAGATAATTTACTCAACACAAGCTAATAATTTTGTATAGATTGCAAAAAAATGTTTTACAAATGAAACATTGAATCCTTATCAGCAGGTGAATGAAACCCTATATGAACCCTAATGAAATATTAAATTAGTATGTTCCAAGTTTCACAATCATAATGAAGGAGAAAAACTAATATTTTATTAGTCTAATTCAATAAAAGGAAAAGCACCTAAGTTTAGCTTAAGTGAATAAAGTAAAAATAGGAAATAATAAATTAAATAATCTTATATTATCTTGATTACCCCAACAACGAGAATTATTAAATATAAATCATATCATAATTCCTCCAATAGCAATGAATTCTACCAATATAATGGTCTACTTTTATTTTATTATCTTTCTTACGTATGGAATACTATGTTTTTTGTATCACAACTTTCATTTTAATTGTCACTTGAAAGCTATTGTTATCAATTTACAATCCCATTTTCTCAATAAAATTAAGGAATCATAGATTTTGTAAAAAAAAAATAACAAATATTAAAAATTACATTGCCTTTTAAAAAATTATTTCTCTTGCAAGAGATAGTACTCTTTATGTAATATGGTTTTCCATTCTCCTAGTTATGTCAAACACGCGATGCCTCATAAATGAAACTACTAGATAAATACAATAAATATTAAAATAATTGTGATGTACTACATGAAACACCCCAAATTTTTAGTTTCTGAGATATACCCCCCCCCCCATTTTTTCTTTACTCTATTTTTGTTTCCTTCTTTCTTTTCTTGTGTTTCCTTGTTTTCCTTTTTGTGTTTTGTCCTTTTTGATCGATTCTGTATAGTCAGAAAATGGAANGATATCCCCCCCCCCCCATTTTTTCTTTACTCTATTTTTGTTTCCTTCTTTCTTTTCTTGTGTTTCCTTGTTTTCCTTTTTGTGTTTTGTCCTTTTTGATCGATTCTGTATAGTCAGAAAATGGAAGCACTTCCATTTTGGACTGGTTTAGCCCTCTGAGTAAGTGGTTTTGGGTCATTTCAAGCACCTTGAATGGGTCTTTGACTTGGATCTGGCTTTTACCACTGTTCTGCCCCCTTTTCCACTTCTCTTTGGCCTATTTCTGGCACCCTGATCTGCAAATCTGAGTTCCTTGACCCTGAGGTCAAGGTCGACCTTCTGGGTCAAGGTCAACCTCAACCCTGACCTAGGTCAAGGTTGACCTCAACCTTGAACTAGGTCAAGGTCAACCTTGACCCAGACCTAGGTCAGAGTCGACCTTGACCCTGACCTAGGGTCCAAATTTCAAGTTTCCAAGGTTTCTGATGTCGAGCTTCAGAAAGATTTAATTCCCGCTTGTGGGTCAGGTGTTTCAGTCTTTGAGGCAATGACCCTTGAAATTATATTTAATATAGGTCCACTTCTAAAGGTATAGGTCTAATTTTAATTTAATTCTCCTATGTAGGCCTCTCTAGAAGATTGTGCCCTAGATTGGTATATAAGGAAGCCTTCTCCTCTCATTTTCTCTAAGATGCAAGAAGCAATTTCATCCACAAAAACTCTATGCATGATCTATTGAATAAACCATCTACTCTCAAGCATTCAAGAATTAAAATACATTCAAGCATTCAATTCATCAAGTAGATCCATTGGTAGCCATTGAAGGATTCAAGCTCTATGGAGCCCTATTGTTGAAGATTTCTCCATCCACATCCATGCAAGCCTCTTCCTATTCCAAGATCCATTCAAGATTGGTGTTGAAGATCTACAAGAAATTTATTTGAGACATCCTACATCCTATATTCTGCATTCATTTGGTGCGTACATACTTGTGGATCCAAGGATTCAAATCTGCCACAAGGGTTCCTATACAAGCAAGGTGAATTGGTTTATTTTCTTTGTTTATTTATGAAACTTCAATTATACTTTAAGGTTAATTCCAAAACCAGGGTTTGACCAAGGTAAACCCCTTCCCACAACAAAAAAATCATTTTTCTTGCAAGTACAGGTTCAGGATAGCAGGTTCAAGTGCAGATTCGGATACCCTTTTCGACAGACTTTTGGGATCCAGAAATAGATTTTTCATCAGGTTGTGTAGGTCAAGGTTGACATTCTATTCTGGGTCAGGATCGACATTATATTCTGGGTCAAGATCAACCTTCTATTCTAGGTTAGGATCGACATTCTAATTTGGGTCAAAGTCGACCTAAGCTAGATCCAGAAAAGATTTCTGGGTTTTCTCCATCTCTGTGTTTCTATGCCTGATCTGATTGCGAAACTTTCAGAAACTCAGTGCAGACACCCAAAAATAGAATTATTCAGATATTTTATATTTTGAGGTTAGAACATGTCTTTAATTCATTTCAATTAAGGTCTTAATCAATTCAAATCTATTATATTCTTCATCCGTTATTCAGGATTGTAAGACTTTCTTCTTTCTTCTTATTTTCGATCGATTGATGCATTTGTGCATTAACCATTTTCTTATGGTTGATCAAAGTGGATCTTTCCTTTGTGAAATTTGGGGCTAGGAAGGGGATCTTATCTTCTCCTCAATACTATCAACATCAACACCACATTATCCTTTATATCCTTTTCTTTCTATACTTTCATTATATTATATCCATTATAGATTCCTATAGAATTTTGGGTTTTGAAGTAATGGTCGTGTGTTGTTTGTTCCTATGAGACTTTAGGTTCTACAAGGTTTGTTTATTTCTATTTAAACTCAAGTTCTATAGGGTTTTTCATCGTGAGGCTTCAAGTTTTGTGCCCCAACTACATTCATGTGTTTCGGGATTTTGAACCTTAGAATCCCAAGAAACCTAATAAATTTTGTTTGTGGAGTTCCTAGATCCCCAAACACTAAAATCCCCTTTTGTTCTCTTTTGGGATGTCAGACTTTAGAATCCTGAGAAGCTTAGAAAAAAATTGATAGACACACTTTGGATGTTAAGAGGGGGGTAAATCAACATAAAGAAAAACTTCAACAACTAACTTTAGTAACCATCGCATGTAATAATATGCAAGAAAAGAATGGAACCATCAACACAAGAACACCAAGATTTATACATGAAAAAACAAAACTAGGAAAACCCATAAAAAGATAATTCACTGAATGTAATGCCCCACCAGGGAACCCAGGAGAACTAACCTAAACTTGACACTGAGTTAACAGAATAATTTTTTTTTTATGTTTAGAAACAATAATGATAATAATGCGGAAGCAATGCAATGAAAAACATGACATACACATAAGAACAACTCATACACAGATACCAATCCTTGAGGGTTCCTTGACGTAGAATCACTTAAGCAAGATAATCTATGAATAACTACTATAAAGAACTAACACAAAAGATACATCAAAGGAATCCAATAATATACATCACATAACTCACATCCTCTGCACATGTCACAGGGTATGTAGTAATCACTCTAATACAAGATCACAAC
>MU225572.1:761856-781874 GCA_018584345.1 Thuja plicata | reverse complement strand
ATGCAAATAGGAGATATAACACTCTAAGCAATGAATCAATAACATACTGAAATGTGATACATAAATATCCTCTAAACCATCTGAAATAAACCACACATACATGAAAAAGCCTAAAAGAGATCGGCAACTGAAACTGAAAATCAAACTCAGAGGTGGGTATTACACTGAAGTATATAATCTGATTATAAAATATTAGGAGCTCACTACTATGGAATACCAATCAAAGGCTCACTACCAATACAACAATGAATGTAGATAAACAAGAAGGCTCGCTGCCTTACAATACAAAAAGGAGCTCACTACTACAAACTTGCATACAAAGGCTCACTGCCATAATATCAATATATAGTAAAAAACTCAAGTACCCAAGACTAATTTTCTTAAAGTACTTACAACTCTTCAAAGTAGATAAAAATATATTCTCCTAATAATGCACCCGATCTACATAACACCATCCACGCTAGAAGAAAACTATTACTACCTTTTCTTCTCTACCACTATCACTGAACTCTACTCTAGTGATTTTTGAACGGGCTCACACACTTCACTTTCTTTGAAACTTACTCTTACATTTTGCTAAAGCACCAACAATCCTTATATACAAAATAGATCATTGGAGATTACAACAAGATCGACCAAACAAAAAGATATAACAAATGAGTTCCATATCAGCTAAGGCAATAGCGAAATACATATAATACTAATGTCAAAGAGAATCTGAATTGAGAACCCAAATACATAAGAGATAAACATTAAATATATAGGTCCCATATAGAATTAACCCATCTAGATAACATATAATCATTAAGGATAAGACCAACACCTAAATATGATATTTCAACAATCAATAAATATAGAACCCATACCTAAATCTGAAAGCATGATGCATCCCAAAAGAAATATGAACCAAGAAAATTCTACACATTGCCCAAGGTCAGATCCCCAATAAGTAGAACAACTACCAAAGATAATTAAAACATGTAGAAGAAAAATGCCAACTTTCTAGTTGTTACTAGGCCTCCACATGCTATGGTGATATCCACACACCAAATCAAAAGTCATTTCAACATGATACATCAAAATCCATGTCAACATGTCATGTCATAAGTTTCCACAGCATATTCCCATATTAGAACAACAACTAAAAAGAACTGCAACATTGGATGACACAATCTCTGGAACACCAGGAGCACATTCCTGATCACTAGAGAATGCCACAACCAAGAAAAAAATTTGAATTCATATATATAAGTAGAAACGCATCTTCAACCTTGAATTTCAAAATAGAAAGTACTCTGAAAACATAAATAACTACAATTGTAAAACTACTAACTGCTTTGCAACACAGTAGTAGTACAACTGAACAATAAGCACCTAGACCAGGAAAATTTCTAAATATAAGATTATAACATATGAGAACTGTAAAACACCATCTACTCATGATCATAGGATACATACTTTTATTTCACTATTATGAAACCATACATGATATATACATGTCTTTCACTTTTCTAAGACCATACAGGATACATACATATCTTTCACTGCACTATAGTTTAGCACTAAAAATGTACTTGTCTTCCACTATACTAAAGGCACAACATACAAACCCACATCACAAAGAATAGAAAGCTTATACCTATCTTTCGCTGTATTGTAGTTCATCAATGAAAATGTACTTGTCCTCCACTATACTAAAGGCACAACATACACACCCACATCATCAAGAATAAAAAAACTTCCAGACCACAAAGCTTTGAAGCAACACAAACTCAAACTCCTCTAGAACACTATGGAACACTATGTTTGACATTAGTGACAACAAAAACCAATCATGTATTTCTAAAAATCTCCCCTTTGTCATTGATGGAAAACAACCTCCTCTCAAGGTTTAAAATTTGGTATCTTCCAACTGCCTCTAGTTGACTATGTTTTGTTTATTTTCAGCTTGCTTTTGACCTTATGTATTCTTCTTATCTTCTACTATATTATTCTCATTTTCCATGTCCTTTTTTTCTTCCTCTTGTTTATGTTCACTTGTGTCCTAATTGTCTTCCTCGTTCTTCTAATCATCCATTTCCTTATTGTCTTCCTCATTCTTCTGGTCTACTATAAACCAGTCATCTTCCACTAGATCTTCTGATTTAGCCTTTCTTTTATCATTGTCTTTTGACAGAGTGGATCTCACTTTGTCTTGATCAAGTTCTATTTCTACATCATCTCCCCATATTCCATTGTATTGAGTTACAAAATACAAATTCTCACACTTGTATTAAATATAATAGATATTATCAGTAGTCATGAAACTTTCTACAACCCTTTTTCTAGTCATTTTATTTCTAATAGTACAACCATCACTTTTGAACACAACTTCTTAACCCTTTTTGCACATTTGACTAACACTAAACAAAATATGTTTCAAACCTTCAACATAGTAAACATCATCATTTCTATGCTTGTCGTCTATTAAAATGGTTCCTATGCCTTTGATTTGAGAACTTCCTTCCCCTATGAATCTGATTGCTTCAGCATCATAATCTTAAAACTTGATAAATATTCTTTTATCTCCTGTCATATGATTTGAACAACTGAAATATATGATCCATGCATCTGTAATAACTTTAGCATATAATGTAATATGTTCCCCTCTTTGAGAAATAGATAAAAACAAAGATTTATCAATTGTTTCATTAGTATCTCCATCTTTATAAAAATATTCTTCCATGGAACACAAGCTCTTTCAACTTCTACCTTTGAAATTAAACTTCTTTGTGAAATATCCTTTCTTTTGAATGTCTTTTTATCTTCATCTTCTAAATCACTATGATAATCTATATACTTGCAATCATTTGCAAAATTACCTATCCTTCCCCAATTGAAAAATTTAAGAGGTAACTTACCTTTTATCTACTAGTACCATGCTTTAATATCCTTTAAATATATGCTTCAGCATCCTCCGACATCTCATGTGTCTTCAGTTTAGCATCTTTAATAGCTTTGAAAGCAGTCTCTCTCTTTTCTCTTTTAACTTTTGCAAGCTCAAATACAAAAAGTGACTCATTAACTTGATCAATGGAATATTGACTCAGATCATTGATCTCCCTTATTGAACATGCAATTGGTATGAAATCCTTTGGTAGGGTTAATAAGATCTTTAGAATAATAGCAATATCTTCTAGATGTCCACCAACAACTTTGATTCCATCAGCAACATCATTATCCTTGTAGATGTAGCTCTCAACACTCTCATCCTCTATTTTTCTCAAAACTTCATAATTTTGTTTGAGATTCATCCATCTTTATTTTTTTGTCTTCAAATATCCTTCAAACACCACTACCAACTTATCCTAAATCTCTTTTGTACCTTTCAAGCCTTTCACTTTTCCAAAAGTTGTGTCACACAAACTACTAAAAAGGATTTCCCTTGCTTTCACATTCGCTTCCTTTTGTATTTTATCTTTAGTAGTAAAAGGTCTTCCAAAAGGAGGATAAAATCCACATTGAATTACCTCCCAAATACCATTCTATAATGTTTCAATGTATGCTTCCATCTTGTCCTTCCAATAGGCAAAATTTGTGTCATCAAATACTAGTGTGTGAAAGTGTAAATTTTGTGCCATCTCGAATCTACCTCAAGTGGTTAAGCTTCTTCTAGAGGAACCTTTCTCTGATACCAATTGATAAACACATTTTGGATGCTGAGAGGGGGGTGTGAATTAGCATAAAAAAAAACTTCAACAACTAACTTGAGTAACCACCACAAGTGTATGCAAGAAAAATATAACCAGCAACACAAGAACATCAAGATTTATACGTGGAAAACCCAAACTGGGGAAAACCATGGTGAGAACTTTCCCACAAAGATAATTCATTAAAATATATAATTTGATTAAAAAATATCAGAATCTCACTACTCTAGAATACCAATCAGAGGCTCACTGCCTTACAATACACAAAGGAGCGCACTGCTCTGGACTTGCATACAAAGGCTCATTGCCAAAGTAGAAAGATACAGTAATAAACTCAAGAACCAAAGACTCACTATCTTAAAGTAATTACAACTCTTCAAATTAGATAAAAACATTTTCTCATAATAATTTATTTGATCTACATAACACTATCCACACTAGCAGCAAACTATTGCTACATTTTCGGTTAGAATAACTGAGAGGGGGGGTGAATCAGTGGCCTTAAAATAATTTCAAAAAATCCAAAAAAAACTTATATCTCAAATATAATATCCTCTAGTTATCTTTAATTCCATCAAGATGTATTCCTTAAATCACTTTAACAAATATAACCTGCTCGGTAAGATATATTGTTTATCTTTTATAGACTTTACCGAATAGCAGTAAATAAACTTAGTGTTAACCGACCAATCCAATTTCAATAGTGTGTAAAGAAAAATATCAATGCAATAAACCATATACACATTTGACACATGGATTTTAATGTGGAAACCCTGTTAAGCGAAAAACCACTTGGGACACGTAACCCAAAATTTTCACTCTTCTAAAGTGAGCTCAGTGAAGAGCCAACCATGTTAAAGGTTACAAACACATTGTTAAGTGTGATCTTGTTAGAGGATTTAAAACTAATAATTTATCTTTTAACCTAGAACTCACTATGTTTTCAACAAGAAGACCTTTTGATACTCTTGAGTATCTCAATACATTAAGGACTGTTGAATCCCACTCGGTCAAGAGATTTTTTTGAATCAATGGTTAAACTGATACAGTAAATGATCTATTCAATAATACAGCTTTAACTTGCAGATATTCATATCTATTGTTAGTCCAATAATACCTCTGTGATCAATGTTCACTTCAGTTCCTTTTCTTTCTTTCTTTGTTCTTTCTTCTCGGTGAATGCTCTGTCCTTTATTTCACAATATTAGCAGAATTCTTTGGCTTTGTTCTTCAGCCTGTATGATCATATCTACATGAAGAATTCTATCTTCACCAGAATATATTCAACATTCCTCTTTTTTTATAATGAATTCCTTTTCTCTTTATATAGACATGTTTAGCCACTCAATCTCCTTGTTTTTATCATAGATCACTTCTTAACCTGTAAAAATCGTCATTCTTTCATTTATCCCGTAAAGCTCTTCTTTAGTTTTATTCCATAGACCTCTCCTTGATAACTATGCTTTAAATCTCTTGTTAGAATAACTGAAAGGGGGGTGAATTAGTGGCCTCAAAAATATTCTAATAAATCAACCCAAAAACTTAGTACCACAATATTAAGCCTCTAGTTATCTTCAGTCATACAAGATGTATGCCTTCAAACAAACTTATCAAATAACTACTGCTCAGAGTTAGTTGTTAAACCTTATTCTTAGTGTTTACCGATTAGCAATCTTTCATTTACCGAAAAAAAGTAAATTTCTTAGTGTATACCGATCAATCCATATTAGTTATGTGTAATGCAAACACTAAAGTAATGACTCATAAACACATTGACACATAGATTTTTAACATGGAAACCCTGTTAAGGGAAAAGCCACTTGGGACCGGTAACCCAAAATTTTCACTCTTCTGAGTGATCTTGGTGAAGAGTCAACCCTGTTAAAGGTTATAAACACACTGTTAGGTGTGACCTTGTTAGAGAATTTAAATATAATAGTTTGTCATTTGATATCGGGTATCTCTATGCTACCTTCTATGACCAAACCCAGTTTAGTTTTTCAAATGGTATCTGGCATCTCATGCTATCTTCATAATCAAAAATTTTTATACTCCTTAGGATGTATCTCAATATAGAAAGGGTTGTTAAGTCCTGCTTGGTTAAGAGACTTTCTAAATCAATGGTTAAACTGAAATAGTAAATGCTCTGTTCACACATACAACTTAGACTTGCAGATTTTTAGATCTATTGTAAGCTCATAATACCTTTCTGATCAATGTATCTTTTCAATACCTTTGCTCCACTTCTTTCTGCTCTGTAATGTTGTGCTTCTCTGTTGCTCGGTGTCCGTAGGAATCTTTAGCTCTTTCCTCAGCTTGATTGATCAGTACTGTATGAATTTTTTCTTCATCAGTTTCTCTTCAGCATCTTCTTTCTCTATTCACTCCCCTTCTTTCATAATGAATTAGATTGTCTCTTTATAGACATGATATCACCATTTCTCTCTTCTTGATTTTCTTGTTCTTGGCGTGATCCACAATCTTAGCCAATCTTTATTTAAAGCTTTACTCAAGTTTTTATCCCATAGATTTCTCCTTGACAACTAGATAAAATAGCTTTAAATATTTTACTTATCTCTGGATTTTACTTGTCGATGAAAACAATGTTAAAAACCAGTTAAGTCTATCATTATCTTTACCAGCTAAATATTTTGTCATTTTTGAACTTTAGTTCCTTTCAGTGTTTCAACTCTTTGATATCTTCGGTCAACACTTCAGTTCTCCTCGGACTTCTTCATCGGGGTTGTCTGTCCATTGGGTAACACTGTAATTCTGGCCATTGGTAATGCTTCAGATTATTCTCATTGGTAATGCTTGTCAGTTTTCTTGCTCGGGCATCACTGTGACTTTTCTCTCAGGTTTCTTTGTCCGTTGGATTCCACTAACTATCAATGTTTGTAGTCACATAGTGAATGCTGGTCTTTTATACATTACTGAAAGCATAATCTTTATCTCTTTGATTCTCTAAAGTCTTTGACACTTTGTATATAAAGAATCATATTATATCAAGTTGACATCAATGACAATACAATCCATTAACTGATTTAATGTCTTGCATTATCTTTATGCATTTCGGTGATCAACTTAACATCTTCAAACATTCAATCAGTTATATGTCATCAATCTCTCCCTTTGGAATTGATGGCAACACACTACATTATCACACTATATTATTACTAATACAATATGAAATATAACAGTTGAAGTTCATCAATCTCTCCCATTATAACTAATACAAATGTCTGGCTCTCGGTAAGTTCATATAGCTTAGATTTTTTTCTTGCAGAGTGTCTTCTTGAATCTTCAATCCCTTTATTGGATAGATGTATCAGCTTTTGTCTTTGTCCCTGATATGTGCTCTGCCTTGACTGTTCCTCTCCTTGATCATCTCTTTTTCCTTTGACAATAATCTCTCCCTTAGTATGTATTCTCTCTGTCATGTTACTTCTCTCCCTTTGATGGATATTTCATATGTAATCTCTCTCTTTGGATAATGATATAATCTCTCCCTTATAAGTCATGATAATGAGATATTCTCTCCCATTGACAACGATGCCAAACAATTCTCACATATCATCTTCCATCCTTTTTTTATAATATGCTCCTTGAATTTCCCTATCCATCAACAATACATCAACTCTGGTGTTCAGTGTAGGTATGTACCTTGCTGTGTACATATTTATCATTGCAGTCCATCTTTGTGCATGCATCAACATGAATGATCATCTTATTTGAGTATAGGTTGATGTAATCTCCTAGTCAGCTTACTAACCGATAGACAAGGGTTGGACCCCTAGTCTCTGTCTCAGGTACTCAAATGTATCTTTCGGTAATGGCTTGGTAAATATGTCAACTAATTGTTCCTTTGATTGAACATATTCCAATATCACTTCTTTTGCTTACACTTATTCTCTTAAATAGTGATACTTTATAGAAATATGCTTAGTCTTAGCATGCATGACTGGATTCTTTGATATGTTTATTGCACTGGTATTATCACAATAGACAATCATTGGTTCAAAAATCTTCATATTCATACCTTCCAGCAACTGTTTGATCCATGCAATATTTGAGCAATTTGCAGCAGCAGCCACATATGTTGCTTCTACAGTAGACTGACAGATGCATCCTTACTTCTTACTAATCCATATGACAATTCTTTCACCCATGAAGAATGCTCCTCCAGATGTTCTCTTTTGGTCATTAATGTTTCCAGCCCAATCAACATCTGTATAGACTTGAAGCTCAAATTTTCCTTCTCTTTTATACCATAAGCCATAGTCCTCCGTGTTCTTTAGATATCTCAGATTTCTATTGACAGCAATCATATGTGAATCTTTGGGATTAATATAGAATCTTGCAACTATTCCAACTTCATGTGCAATATCTGGTCTAGTATGAACAACATACATTAGTTTTCCAATCATTGATCTACACAAGGTCTGATTTACCTCATTTGACTTATCTTCCTTTATTAGCTTACATCTGGTTGCCATAGGTGTTCCAACTGGTTTGGAATCTTCCATCTTGAATATCCATTTGGTACTGATGACATTTTTTTCATCTGTGTTGGTACTAGTGTCCATGTAATGTTCTTCTGAATCTGTTCTATTTCTTCATTCATAGCACTGACCCATTCTTCATTTTCAAGTGCAATATTAACATATTTAGGCTCAAAATCACAAAGTAAACATCTGGTGTTTACTGACTTACTTCTTGTTCTCATTTCATCCTTCTTGTCTCCTATGATATGATTCTATGGATGATTTCTTCTGACATACTTGGCAAGTTTTGGTTCAACTCTTTTTCTATCATCTTGACCTTCGTTCTAATCTTCATCGCTCGGTACATCATCTTGAGTATTTTCTTGATTTTTGGTAATTACAGTCTAATGCTTGAGTTTAATGTTTTGTTACTCAGGAGTGATACATTATTTCTCAGGTAGAGTGTTAGGTTCCTCAGTGTAAACAAACCTGTTTTAGTCTTCTGGTTCTTTTCTATTTTCCTTATCATTATTTTCTACAAATTCATCTATTCTTACATTTTCACTTTCAATGATCTTGTTAGATGACTTATTAAGACATTTATAAGCCTTGCTTTTGGTGGAATACCCTAGAAAGATACCTTCATCACTTTTTGAGTCAAGCTTTGCATTTCTATCATCTTTCAAAATATAACATTGACTACAAAAAATTTTGAAGTAACTTACATTGGGTGTGTAACCATACCAAAGCTCATAGGGTGTCTTCTTTGTGTCCTTCTTCAATTGTAATATGTTCAATGTGTAGACAATAGTACTGACAGCTTACCTCTAGAAATTTTGAGGGATTCTTTTCTCAATCATCAATGTTCTTGCACAGTCAACAATTGATTTGTTTCTCCTTTTATCAATCTCATTTTGTTTTGGTGTTCTTGGTGTAGAAACCTGTCTTTTAATTCCATGCTCATTGCAATAGTTAGTGAATTCATCTGAAATAAATTCCCCTCCTCTATCTAATCTTAAGCATTTCAATTCCTTACCACTTTGCTTTTCTACCATAGCCTTATACCATTTAAACATCTTGAATGCTTCTGATTTATCTTTTAAGAACATAACTATCATCATTCTAGAATAATCATCTACAAAGAGAATGAAATACCTATCTCCATAGTAACTCTTTGTCATCATGGGTCCACATAGATCAGTATGGACTAAATCTAGAATTGCATTAGATGTATGGGCTTTACTCTTGAAACTAGACTTTGTCATCTTACCTTTTTGACAATTCTTGTGCATGATATGCTCGGGCTTTGACATGCTCAGTAAGTCTCTTACTTTCCTTTTATTTCTTATCTTTATCATGTTTTCAAAATTCACATGACAGAATCTCTTATAACACAACCATATGTCTTCAGGTCTAGCCATTAAACAGGTGGTGTTAATGTCATCAAGAAATAAAAGGTTACCTTTTTTTATGTTCACCAGTTTTGATCAACCTTCCTGATTCATTGAAGATCTTTGCCTTCTTATTTTCAAATGCTACTTCGTGACCTATATTATTCAGCTATGAAACACTTAACATATTATAATTCAGTCCTTTTACCCAGTAAGCATTTTCACATTTGATCAGGTTATTCAACATTATGGTTCCTTTACCTTCAATTAGACAAGGTGTGTCATTACCCATTCTTACTGATCCACCATTATAGTATTCAAAAGTTTCTAAAAAAATTTATCATCAGTCATGTGGTGAGTGCAGCCACTATCTATAATCCAAACATCATTCTTACTAGCCTTAGATATGAGTGCAGTTTCTACATACCTTTCTTCTTCTTCATTTGAATCATCCTTCATGGCTACAAATACCATCTCAATGTCTTCTTCAGATTTGGTTTCAATATCATCAGCTCTGTTCTTAGCTAAGTAGCAAGCATTCTTTCCTTTGTCCTTGTGGTCTTAGGTATCTCTTATGTCAGATAGTTGGTTTCTTCGGTATTCTCTTTTATCACCTCGGTCAAACTTCTTTTCATATGTTCTTTCATTACTTTTGTCATCTTTTCTTATGTTAGGACATCTTGTAGCAAAGTGTCCAACCTCTTTACAATTAAAACATACAAGTGGTAATTTACCTTTGTATCTACCTTTGCCTCTCTTCAATCTTCTTGCCATTAGTACTTCAATCTCATCAAGTCCTTGATCCTCATTATCACTTTCACTATCATTCCTCATGGTGTGTCTATGACTTGACTTACTTATTTTCAAACAATATTTGAATGCAAATTCTATAGATGGTAAGACACTATTATCAAAGTTATTCATCTCAAATGAAATCAACCTACCAATCAGACTATCTAGAGTAACCATATCGTTTGCAACTGCTCTCATTTCTTGTATAGAAGATACTCTAATAGCATATATAGGTAGTAAGGTTCTTAGGATTTTACTTACCATTGTCTCTTCTTCAAGTACACCTCCTACTCCTCAGATAGAATTTACTACCTCTTTGATTCTACAGCTATACTGAGTGATGTTTTATCCTTCTTTCATCCTTAGGTCATCAAACCTCCCTCTTAGGCTATCTTCCTTGGCTATTAGTACATCAGTATCTCCTCCATGTACCAGCTTCAATTTATCCCACATTTTCTTTGTAGAGGTGCAGGTTTTGACATCTTCAAACTCAGCATCGGAGAGTGAGGAAGCAAGTTCTATCATCATGCAATTATGCTCATGCTTTTCTCTTAATTACTCAAGAGTTTGAGGTCTTGTAGGAAACACATATTCAGTATCAAGGTGTTGAGTAACATCATTACAAATACCTAATAGGTGGAGTCTCATTCTGCTTTTCTATGAAGCAAAGTTGTCTTTATTCAACTTTGCCACATCTCATTTGTTCATCTTGTGATCTTGTGCTTGAGTTTTTAAACTCCCTTCTAAGCACACAAGCTCTAATACCAATTGTTAGAATAACTGAGAGGGGGGGGTGAATTAGTGGCCTCAAAAATATTCTAATAAATCAACCCAAAAACTTAGTACCACAATATTAAGCCTCTAGTTATCTTCAGTCCTATAAGATGTATGCCTTCAAACAAACTTATCAAATAACTACTGCTCAGAGTTAGTTGTTAAACCTTATTCTTAGTGTTTACCGATTAGCATTCTTTCATTTACTAAAAAATAGTAAATTTCTTAGTGTATACTGATCAATCCAGATTAGTTATGTGTAATGAAAAACACTAAAGTAATGACTCATAAACACATTGACACATGAATTTTTAACATGGAAACCCTGTTAAGGGAAAAACACATGGGATCGGTAACCCAAAATTTTCACTCTTTTGAAGTGAGCTCGGTGAAGAGCCAACCTTGTTAAAGGTTATAAATGCACTATTAGGTGTGACCTTGTTAGAGGATTTAAATAGAATAGTTTGTCACTTGATATCGGGCATCTCTATGCTACCTTCTATGACCAAACCCAGTGTAGTTTGTCAAATGGTATCTGGCATCTCATGCTATCTTTATGATCAAAATTTTGGATACTCCTTGGGATGTATCTCAATATAGAAAAGATTTTTAAGTCCTGCTCAGTTAAGAGACTTTCTGAATCAATGGTTAAACTGAAACAATAAATGATCTGTTCACACATACAATTTAGACTTGAAGATTTTTAGATCTATTGTAAGCTCATAATACCTTTCTGATCAATGTATCTTTTCAATACCTTTGCTCCACTTATTTCTGCTCCGTGATGTTGTGCTTCTCTATTTCTCGATGTCCATAGAAATCTTTAGCTCTTTCCTCAGCTTGGTTGATTAGGACTGTATGAAGTTGTTCTTCATCAGTTCCTCTTTAGCATCTTCTTTCTCTATTCACTCCCCTTCTTTCATAATGAATTAGATTGTCTCTTTACAGACATGATATCACTATTTTTTATTAAGGTAAAAATAGGTTTTGAAAGGACCCCGAAACCTTTTACAAAAGATTACTAGAGATAAGCATCAACATCCCCTACACACATAGATATCCTACTACGAACAAAAAAGAAAGACCCCAACGAACATCCAAAACCCAAAAAAGGAAAACAAAAAACTGCCAAAAAGAAACACAGTTTCGAGCACAACTTCCAATGTAGATACCAGAATAGATAAAAAATACTTCATTCTTTCATAGGCTTCCTCAACCTCTTTCTACGTGTCTTCCATTTTATCAATGGACTCCTTCAGCACTTTCATCTCTTTTGGAATCTCTGGAATTTTCCTTTTAATGCCACTTCGAGTTCTGGTACCCGAGCCTGAGCTCCCAGCTTTGTCATATATTGTGATTGTAGTATTCTCCAGTAGACTACTCTCCAAGTAAGTGTATAACACTTTGAGATTTTGAACGGAAACTTTAATCCCTACGTTACTATGCTTGATAATAATACTTATCATATGCCCGTTGTGGCTGATTTGAATTTTAATGTCTTTCAGCTTTTCTTCCACAAGAGCATTGACTCTGGTTGTAGTCTCCTCATCTCTATTGTTGTTTTTTACCTTAATCAGTAAATCCTTCTCCATTTCTTCCTGCTTGGTTTTTAAGGGCTCCATAGCTTCTTGCATTTCATTTAGGTGCTGCTTCATGTCCTTCATTTCCTCACTGAGCCAATTCTCCATGTTGGCCCTGTGATCCTCCTTGCTCTTTGGAATTCTATCATCAATTTCAAACCCTACCATAGTTTTGTTGTCAGGGTCCGTTCTCTGTCTTTTCCTTTTTTTGTTACTAGCCTTCAAATTTGGCTGCTCTATCTACTCCTCCTTTTCTCATTTTTTCCTCCTTGACATCTCCCTCTTTTTCTTCTTCTTCTTTTTCCTCTTCATGATTGCCAACTCCATTTCCCTGTTCTCATCTTCATCATTCAAGGGAATTTCCTCCTTATTTATCTGGGTGTCCTCCTTATTCACCTGTTCATCTTTATCTTTCACCAGAGCCTCCTCATTTATCTCTTGAGCTTCCTCTTTAGTCACGGGTGTTTCCTCCTTCTCCTCTTCCTGAATCTCTTCTTCATTACCCTGACTATCAAGGGTTTGGTCTTCAATCTCCTCCTGCCTTTCCAGATTCACCTTTTTCTTACTCCTTACCCTTTTCTTCGGGTTCTCCTTTTTAGTATCTAGCTTAATTTTCTTAGCATTCCCTTTAACCCTTTTGGGAATCGGTTCCGGGATTTGATTTCTGGCATATTTTGAAATTAACAAAATATGCCCTTCATGAAGCACTGGGTTGCTAGATTTTTTCTATGCTCCATGAAACTTTTATTCAACGAGCTCAAAAGATAGAAGGGAAACAACACCTTTTTGTTATGCCTAAAATGATTTTCAAGAACAAAATGTAGGTTGTAAATTTTGGAGTAGTGACCATCTAGAGTGAAATACTCGATCATCATAGTCAAAATGTTAGCCCAGTGACTATTAATTTTGTTAATGTCCACATAATCACTCGTCCCTTTTCTCAAAAGGACTTCTTCTTCAGTTTTTGGGAAGATTTTAAAATCTTGAGTCCCAATGCATTTTTTGTCCCTGTAAAACTTCATGCCTTCATAGGAAAGACCCGTAATTACTAAAATTATGCTCATAGTCAGAGTAAAAGACTTACCCCACATATTCACCTTTTCGTTCTTGCAGTTGTCTGCAAATTTTTTAGTTATTTCTTTGTCCCATCCATGCAGATTCTCCAAATACTGGGTCACACCACCCTTCTTCAGCCTCTTCTAGACTTTTTTCTTTTGTTTCCACTTTGTACATTCCATCGGCTCCTCCCTCTTCAGACCACCACCCATTATACTCGAAGAGTTCTGAGCTTTCATAGAGTGAATGGGCAGAAACGCAAGACTGTTGTGATTTTTCTATTTCAAAATGCTAGCTAAAACCCACAAACTATGCGAAGTCACATTCTTCATGAATCTCGCAGACATGATATCACTGTTTCTCTCTTCCTTATTTTCTTTTTCTTGGCGTGATCTACAATCTTAGCCAATCTTTCTTTAAAGCTTTACTCAATTTTTTATCCTGTAGATTTCTCCTTGACAACTAGATAAAACAACTTTAAAACTTTTATTTAGCTCTGGCTTTAACTTGTCGATGAAAACAATGTTAACAACTAGTTAATTCTATCTTTAGCTCTACTAGCTAAGTATTTTTTCATTTCTGAACTTCAGTTCCTTTCGGTGTTTTAACTCTTTGATAGCTTCAGTCAACACTCTAGTTCTCCTCAAACTTCTTCATCAGGGTTGTCTATCCGTTGGGGTTGTCTGTCCATCGGGGTTTTCTGTCCTTCAGGTAACATTGTAATTCTGGCCTTTGGTAATGCTTGTGATTCTTCTCATTGGTAATGCTTGTCAATTTTCTTTCTCAGGCATCACTGTGACTTTTCTCTCGGGTTTCTTTGTCCATCGGGTTCCACTAACCATCGGTGTTTATAGTCACATAGTGAATACTGGTCTTTTATGCATTACTAAAAGCATAATCTTTATCTCTCTAATTCTCTAAAGTATTTGACACTTTGTATATAACCGATCAAATTATATCAAGTTGACATCAATGACAATACAATCCATTAACTGATTTAATGTCTTGCATTATCTTTATGCATTTCAGTGATCAACTTAACATCTTCAAACATTCAATCAGTTATATGTCATCATCTCTTCCATGCTTTAGTTTAACAGGTCATTAAGAATAAAGCAATCAATCAGTCAATCTCTAAATATAGCTCTTGCTAGCTTAGTAGTTTTGTCATTCTCTAAACTTCAGTTCTAATCAGTTATCAACTCCAATTAGCTCGTTCATTGACTTCAGTTATGCTTGGTAGAAACTTCAGTTATGCTTAGTATACATTGTTGCTCGGTGACGCTTTCTCGGTAACAATTGCTCAGTTACTACTGTGCTCAATTTACACTGTCCATCAGTGTTTACTATCCATCGGTGTTTACTGTCACTCAGTGTTTACTGTCACTCAATGTATACTATCACTCGGTGTATACAGACTTTTATGTTTTACTAAAAACATAAACTTTGTCTCTTCAGATCTTCAAAGTTATGACCAATATGTGCATGAACAATTAGAGTATGTCAATTTGACATCAATGACAATACAATACATTAACTGAATTAATTATTTCATTCACTTTTGCAGCTCGGTGATTGATGTAAGTGTTCCAAATGGCTTGCTTGCACAATCTTCTAAGAAGATCTTCTTTATCTTCTTCAAGGATCCTAATCTCCCTTAGGTACTTATTAGGCTTAGATCATTAACTAATTCCTAATCCTACTCTTCTCTAAGAGTCTCCACTTTTTGCTTCACCTTTGAAAGACCAACACCCTCGTAGTTGTTTCACTTGTTCACTTCTCCTACTTACACTTAGAAGTGTCTAAGTGCCAATTTCCACTCTAAAACTCATGAATCACTTGCAGGGTGTCCATCACCATGTAGACATTGTATTTGATCACAATTTAATCCATCTTGAGGAATCTCATACCCATTTTCAATCAAGTCCAAGTTCTTGTCTCTAGGATGCCTAATTAAGCTTACTTCCTTATAGCCCTTGTCAGTGTGTTTTTCGTAGTTCTTTCAAAACTTTTACAAAGAACTTAGAAATCTAAGACCATATTCAGATACCCTTTTCCATTTTATAAAGGATTTTTTTGGTTTTAGTTTCAGAAGTCCTTCATACATAGGCTTCCTACAAACTAGGGTCAATATGGCTAATAGGCCTAATTCCTAGGACAGTCTACAACACTATGCAAAAATTGTTTAAAACTTGGTCTCCATGATTGATATGAAATCAACCAACTCAGTATGTTGAGGTAACACTAAACCCTAATTGGAAATGTACTTACACCGTACAGTACTTTGCTACCCTACATGTGAATGCTCACTCTTTCACCTCCAAACCACTAACCGGACAGTGCATGCTAGCCTAGGGCTTGGATCTAAAAATAGCAAATTGACTTTCCCTGACTCCTAACTCTACACATATGTACACTAATGACTCCCCTAACATATCCATCTACCCTTAGGTGTTTCCAACAATTAGATTTTGTGGGGGAGCCATGACTTGACTGACTGGTCAAGAAAGGACCAGTGAGTCCCCTAAACACAAAACAATTTAAACAAGACCTTTAACTACATCAGAACAACTAACTTACTAAATGAACAATGTTACAAAATATCTTGAGAATACCAAACAATCATCAGCTTGAAGCTTTCAATACATACAATGACACTGTTTCTATGAAATGCTCAGGATTCTTAGAAAACCATAATTGTAGAGCTCTATTCCAACTTCACACTTGTCACAATGACTGACTAACTAGATGATTCAAGTATTTTCATCCATTAGATGCCTTATTCCTTCATTCTAGGCCTTGTTGGTTGATTCCCCACTCCTAGTTTCAAGGATAATCCAAGGTAACCGTGTTGCATGCAACATTTGCAATAATTGCAAATGTTGTCATGACAACAATTTAGCAACTTTTGGTATCTTTGCCATTATGTCTTCTCCCTACATTTGAGGACCTCTAACCTCTCCATTTCGAGGATCCAAGATCATTTAAGGCCTCAAATCATCTCTATGTCCACATTTAAGAGTTTAGGACACATTCATGACTCCAATCCCACATTTAGTAACTAAGCCTAATAAATTGAAAAACTACTAACAATGGCTATTGTTATGACCTTAGTCCTAATGACTAACTCACTTAGCCCACATTGCAATGACCTACTAAGGTCTAAAAACAAACTAACCTATCTTGACTTGGCCAATGTCAAGTACAAGCCAAAATGAAAACAACGTGGAGGTTAGCCTAGGTGTGCTCCTGCACCAGTGATCATCAACTTATCATCTTCAAACATTTAATTAGTTATAGTTCATCATTTTCTTCTCTTCCACTGACACTAAACTCTGGTCTATTTATTGTTGAATTGGTTTGCACACTTCACTTTCTTCACAACTTACTCTTATATTTTTCCAAAGTACCAACAATCATTATGTTGCAGGAGCATCCTGGGTGTAAGGGCAATCTTGCATCACCCAAAAATATTTCTGTTTGCTTTTCAATAACGGTTATCTTGTGCAGAGCTGCTATTTATGGAAACTTTCTATTTTTAGTAAGTTGGTCATACAATCTCAGAATGTTCTGATTTCACATGTGGAGGTTCATTTCAGTCTTATCAGCCTGTCAGTAAAGTTTCATGGCTAGATCAGGTCTAGTTTTGAAGATATTAAAGATTTTCGGTATTGGCAGCAGGGTACAGAAACTTTGAACTCAGTTTTGAAGGCTTTAGAGGCCCCTGATGAGGTCAAAAATTTGGAGTATAGGTGCTTGCACCAGTCAGGCCTGTAGAGTGCTTCGTGGCCTTTCCGGATTGGGGTCATAATAGTCAATCGAGTCAACTGGCGATGACTTATGGTCTTCGGAAGTTGGGTCACCTAAAATGGCAGAAAATAATTTTTCTTCAAAATTTATGTTCGGGTTTCAAAAGTTATTTTGAGCCGACTATGATGTAATAAATTGTAAAATAAAATAATTCTAAGTTTGGTCGGCCCTATGGGCTAAATTTCTGGAACCTTCTCGGGCAGTGAAAATTTCCTATATAAAGAAGGCCCATAGTGTTGTCTAGGGTAGTTCTGGGAGATCTGGGTAATAATTCGAGGCTTTGTCCTATAGAATATTGTAAGGGGAATGCCCATGTGGCTTTGAATATTGTAATTCTGAAAGTTTGTAATTCCACATTTATGGAGATAATAAGAAGCCCATTTTATGTTCTTGCAAATTGTTGTTGCTTCTCTGTTTCTGTTATGTGTTTGTGGCATTAAGGGAAGCACCCTTCATCAGGTGGTATCAGAGCAGGAGTTCCTGAGTGTATAAATAGATCGCCTACTATGAGGCAGTTTGCACCAGGACCATGGTTTAGGGTTTTTGTGTAAATAGATCGTCGACTATGAGGCAGTTTGCACCAGGATCGTGGTTAGGGTTTCAGCGTGCATCGTGAAAATGCCTCCACGAAGGGAACGTGGCGGAAGAGCTAGTGTTGTGACACCTGAGGTTAGAGAGCTCCAAATTCAAGTGTGAGCATTGCAGGAAGAGATTCACAGAGGAATGAATCTTAATGTTAGAAACGAAAGTGAGGATGAAGCCAAAGAAGGAAATGATGATCAAGAAGAAGTTCAAGTTTTGAATCCAGAAGAAGAAAGGCTTTTCCAAGCCATTTCTAAGATTGGGAAAAGACCTAAGATTGAGGTTCCTACATTTTCAGGGAATCTTAACCCAAAGGAGTTGATTGACTAGATCAATGAATGTAAAGAATATTTTGAGTATGAAGATATTGAGGATCCTGATTGGGTCAAGTTTGCGAAGGCCAGACTGAAGGGTCATGCGAAGATCTGGTGGCAAGAGATCCAATTGGAGTGAAATCGAAGGGGAAAGGATAAAATCACAAGATGGGATCGAATGGTGGATAAGTTGAAGCGACAGTTCATTCCTGTTGATTATGAGCTTGACCTACTGAAGAAAATGTAAAGTTTGAAGCAAGCAGGAAGATCTATTCACGAGTATACAGAGGAGTTCTATCGAATCCTCATCAGAACAAGCCATGCAGAAGCTGATAAGGAGAAAGTTTCCTGTTACCTTAATGGGTTGAGGCCAAGCATTTAGGAGGAGTTGAATCTGGTTTGAATGAACAGTATTGAGGAGGTATACCAGTTTGCCCTGAAAGTAGAAGAAAAGATGAACAAGAAGTTTGAGATCAGACAAAATGGAAGAGGTCGTGGTGGAAGATCTAGTGGACGATCATATTGTTAGAGTAATCTTTAGTAATTACTCCTTAGTGCTTAAGTTAGACTTAGGAAAGTTTTCTTTTCTGAGTTGTTTCCCTTTTAGGGTTTCGACATCCTTTATAAGGATTCTCCTCTTTTTATTTCGATACCGAGATTGTAATTTCATTATTGTTGTTAATAGAATATCATTTCTTGCAACATACTTTTTCAATCTCTGGCCTATCGGCCGCCTTAGCTCTTTCTCTCTTCTGTCTTCTTCTTCTTTGTAATAGTCTTTGCATGCAGGTGATCTTGGTAGATTGATATTCATCAATCTCAACATGGTATCAGAGCCACTCTGCAGCTGGCTATTCATTGTCTGTTGAAGCAGCGAGGGTTTGAAGCTTTCAGAAGCTTTCCCGGCATTTGTCTCTGGTTCTGGGGGGTCTTTATTTTTCGGAGCTGTTTGAGCCGAAACGGACTCCACCATTGCATCCAGAAGGCCCGGGAGAGTCGAAATCATATAAAATTTCAACCCTTTTGGCTACCAGGGCCTCTGAGAGTTTTTTCGTGCCCTCTGAGAGCCGTACGGCACAAAAATCAAAAAAAATAAATTAAAAACCTATTTTTTTAATGATTTTTTGGCTTTCTATTCTGCGCACAGTGCAAATTTCATTTGGGCGCCACCGCAGCCGATCGGTGGCCGGCCGCCCACCCTTGTTTTCTGCGGCCCGACGCCGCCCGCCGCCCTCCCGGCTCTTCAACCTGCCGCCCCGCCGGCTCATCTCGCGGCCCCGCCGCTCTGCGCGGCCCCGCCGCCTGCATTCCACCGGCCGAGCTGCGCTTCTACTGCGACCGCCGCCTCCCGGCCCTAGCGCCGCTCAGCCCGACTGCGGCCCGCGCCCGGTGGTTCTCCGCTCCGCCACCGCTCCCAGTGGTGGCGCCTTCTGCCAGCCCCCGGGGGGGCTTATTTCCTATGCCCGTCGGTCATATGGCAACCGGGGGCTTATTGTTTTAGCCCCTAGGGCATTTTGTAGCCTTTTAAGGCATTTTTGGGGGTACC
>MU225572.1:723583-745085 GCA_018584345.1 Thuja plicata | reverse complement strand
TCGCTTTACAACACCTAATGAGATAGCACCTCGCATTGAGGATTCTTTAGATTACGATCCTGTAGATGATGGACCAGTGAGAGGTAGAGGTGGATCCATGAGAGATGGGAGGGGTGGGGGTGGTAGAGATGGAAGGCACCCTCCTACATATAGAGGTCAGAGACATGGCTGTGATGACAGGGGAGATGATGGTGATGGCAGGGGTGGCGGTGTTGTTGGTGTAGGTGTGGAGGACAGACAGACTTGATACAGATTCATGCCTCTACACATGGATCCAGGTCCTTTACTAATGAGGCAGCAACAGCGACAACATATATCTTCAAGGCAAAGGCCTAGTGGGGGAGGTGGACCTCTAGGATAGGATCATCCACGAGATACAAGCAGGGATACAGGAAGGGATGGAGATCCTCTATCATAGTGTCAGAGGGAGTGAGAGCATCTCAGAGCTTAGATTACCACATTAGAGACATTGTTGGGTGATAGAGATAGACATCTTGAGATGATGAGAGTAGAGAGGGATATACAGGCATAGAAATCCACTCATCAGGGCTAGAGAGTTGTGTATTACTTTGTCTTATATTGCGTTGTTGTGCCATAGCCTTAGAGAGAGCACCTATGTATTCCATTGTAGCTCAGCATTCAGAGGGACCTATGCCTCTACCAGCCCAGCCAGGAGCAGATGCACCACCACCTCCTCCTCCTGATCAGGGAGAGGGTGGTAGTCAGACATGACTTTGTGATTATATCTAAGACTTTTGTTTATTGATCATTCTGTGATCATCCTTTGTACTGTAGACATTTGATGCATGCATATATGCTTTATCATGATCTTGCTGATACTTGTTGTAGATATTTTCACATTTTTTTTATCTGATAGTTACTGATATATATCTGAGATAGCTTCTTTTGATTCTTATATTCTCATTGGTTCTCTTTTGATGCATGTGATAGATGATTATATTGATGCACATTTTGATTATGTACTTGGTCATTGATGATTTAGAATAGATTCATGTGATAACATCATTTATGATCTTTGGTTTCTCACTGATATATAGATGTATTAGATGATTCTATATGGATATGTATATGTATATTTTTGATATTTTATTTTTGCAAATATATTTATGGATGCACTTAGGATGTAAAAATAAATGCAATAATTGAATGCTTTATTATGATTTTTTTGTATTTTATCTTTCCCATTATGACTGTAAAATGAATTCCATGGATATGCGATGACATGAATATATCAGTAACATAGATTAAGTAGTCAACTTGGATTTCGAATGAACCTAGAAATCATTTTGAGCTCAAGTACTTATGTTGTTTAAAATGAATCATGCAATCTTAAATGCAACTAAATGTAAACTTCTAGGACTGCCACTTATTTGTGTACATTTTAGCATTTTATCATCATAGGGCGTTTGTGCAATGGACATCATTGGATAGTACAACTATCACTAATACCCAGAAAGTATCATGAAAGTATGAATACTATGTTTATTGGATGCAATGTCAAAAATAAACCTAAGCATCAAGGCATAGATGCCAGGATGACTTGTCAGTTATCTCCTTTTTCTTTAAGAATCATCTTCTATTCGTGTGTAATATAAGATACGCAACCCACAATGACCTTGAATATTCATATCCTTGGGTACATAATATGTCGTACACCTTACTTAGAATTTGTTTAGAAACAAACAAGGAAATTGTCTCAACCTCACCGTAGTTTACACATAAAAAGGATCGAGATATATGCGGATATCCACTCATGTTAGAAGCTCTTATCATAAATATTCAAATTAGGTGAAATTTTTAGGATCATTGAAAGTATCACCACAGGCAGAAAACCAAGAAAAAATTATGCCACATGTCCTTGTGACTCTTTGTCTTTTAATAGATGTCATGGAGTAACTTAGAAGACATAACAAGCAAAAATTGATAATCAGACAAAGAAAATTCATAATTGTTTACATGCCCCTAGTTTGAAACATCATTAGAACATAAAAAGATTCATAATCAATCAAGATCAGTCTATATATGCTTAAGTGCTTTTGAAGAACACCATTGATTCATTTGTCAATCATAGTAGAGAACTCATCAATCGCAACTTGGAATTAAGAAATGTATTTTTATGTCTGAGTGAGTGAGATAAACATTATCATCAATTGCAAACCAATGCAGTGTTAAGAAACATTGTTTGATTAAAGTGTTGAGAAACACTAGTATGATGTCTGTTATAGGTAGGTGGTGTTTAAGAAACACCCTTGTTTTTTATAGAGATGTTTTGATTGAAGTATGAAGAAATATTGTTTGTAGTGGAAAACCTTCCTAAACAAGGACCTTCGACAACCTAGCAAATGCTAAAAAAAATGCCCCTAGTATAGAATGACTATCCCTAAGATGCAAATGTAGACAAATCCCAGGAAAGGATAGGACATTCATGAGGAATTTACAATCAACCAATAGAAAATGTATGATCGTGAAGGATTAGTGTTAGCAGTGCATTGATAGATGGAGCACAGAGTACAAGTGACACCTATTTTCCAGGTTTTTACCACTCGGTAAGCTTTTAATTTTCTACCAAGATGCCTGTTTGCCAGGTTTTTGCCAAGGCACTTTTTGTATTTTCCAAATTTTTTATACTTTTTCTTTTTTTTTCTCTCTTTTTTTTGTTAGTATCAAGGCACCTGTTTGCCAGGATTTCACCAAGGATACCTTTTTTAAGGACTTTTTCCACTATTTTTGGTTTTCTTCAGGATCAATTTTTTTTTTTTTTTTTTTAAATATTTTTTGATAATCAATTCCACTGTACAAGCCCTTTCAGCTAGATGTCAAGAATAGAACCGCTTCAAGTGTAGGGTAGTAATAGGATTAGGAAGGACATCTCCCTTAGGTGTAGCTAGATGATAAGCTCCTATCCCAAAAATTGTTGTAATAACAAAAGGCCCCAGCCAGTTGGGTTCAAACTTGCATTTTTGTTCTTTGTTTGGCTGATTTTTAGGATTCTGTTTTAGAAAGAGATCCCCCACTTGAAATTGTCATGGCTTTACTTTTTTGTTGTACCCTTTGGACATTCTTTCCTGGTATACCTTAAGATGATCAAATGTTTTTTGTCTATGATCATCCAGTAGTTCTAGTGCATGAACCCTATCAATGCAGTATTGTTCATCTATAACAAGACCTTGGAGAGATACCCTCAAAGAAGGAATCTCTACTTTGATTGGAAGCACTGTTTCTGCGCCATAGACTAGAGAAAATGGTGTGGCTCATGTTTGTGTTTGAATACTTGTTCTATAGGCCCATAGTGTCAGATTTAATTGCAAATGTCAGTCTCTGCTAGACTTACTCATAGTTCTATGTAGGATTTTCAAGATGTTCTTGTTTGAAGCCTCAGCTTGTCCATTACCTTGAGGATAATAGATTGAAGAACAATGCTAAGTTATGTGAAACTATGTACAAAGGTCGTAGATGTCTAGTTTTTTTAACTTCCCCCATTATCTATTACAATAGAAGAGGGTATCTCATACCTACAAATGATGTAGTTCAAGATGAACATAGAAAATTGTTTCTAGTGGCTTTGATCAGCGACACTACCTCTACCCACTTAGTGAAATACTCAGTGGTCGTGATGATGAATTTGTGTCCACTTGAAGAATTAGGATAAATCTGTCTAACAAGATCAAAGGCCCATTGTTGAAATGGCCAATGTGTTTAAAAGGTATGAGTTCTCTAGCTAGAGCATGGATAAGGTTTCCATGTGTTTGACATTTGTGACATGTTTTAGCAAATTACACGACATCTTTTTCCAATGTAGGCCAATAGTATCCAACTCTTAAAATTTTCTTAGCCGATGAAAAGCCATTTGAGTGTGATCCACATATACCTTCATGAACCTCTTTTAATACACGGTCAGACTCTTCTTGTTCTAAAAACCTAAGTAGCATTCTATCAAGACCTCATCTATATAAGTTAGTAGTAATAAGAACATAACGCGATGTTGTCCTAATTAAAGCTCATTTTTCATTCCTAGATAGGTCATTAGGTAAGGTTTGATTTGTAAGATATGCAGTTATTTTGGCATATCGGGATTGGTCGTGGGAATTTAAGGCACAAATAACTTTGGATTCAGATGTATCAAAGGATGGAAAGGATAATTCTTCCACCAAGAAGGCATAGCAAAATTGGTGTTCTTCCAGTTGTAACATGGATGCTAGCATTTCCATAGCATCTGCAACTTTGTTTTTTGTTCTTGGAATTTGTTAGAATGTGATGAAAACAAAGTACTTTTTCAAGTCTTATACCATCTGTTTGTAAGGCATCATCTTTTCATTTTTCATTTGATAGTCTCCATTCACTTGGTTGATAATGAGTTGAGAGTCACAAGATACATGTAACTCTATGATTTTCCATTCTATAGCTAGCTTAAGCCCATTTATCAATGCTTCATATTCTAAGATGTTATTAGTGCATGGAAACATCAGTTTATATGTCTTAGATATCTTGTAGCCTTGAGGAGTGATAAATAATACCCCTACTCCAGATCCTTGTTGTGTGAAAGAACCATCAAAATACATCTTCCAAGAATATTATGTTAAGTGCATGAATGTTTCATCTAGAGATTCTATAATCAAAGTTGTATCATCTTGCAATGGTGAATCATCTAATTGATCATCTAACACCTATCCTTTAATAGCCCTTTTGTCTACATACTCAATATCAAATTCACTTAGTATCAAGACCCATTTTTCTAGTCTTATTGTCAATGTTGTTTTACTCAAGAGGTATTTGAGAGGGTCAATTTTTTCAATGAGTTCCAATGTATGCGAGAGAATGTAGTGTCTCAACTTTTGGGATGAAAAAACAACTACCAAGAAATCTTTTTCAATGATATAGTAGTTGAGCTCATAAGACACCAAGGTCCTGCTGATATAATAAATCACCCTTTCCTTTTTGTTTTCATCATCTTGGGCTAGCAATACTCCAAGTGATGTAGCTATAGCTGGAATATAGAGTAGCAATGGTTTTTCATGAATGGGTGCCATGAGAATAGGATGGTTGGCTAGATAGTCTTTTAATTCTTTGAAATTATTTTCACAATGCTCACCCCATTTAAAAGTGACACCTTTATGTAACAATTTTGTGAAAGGTTGTGCTTTATCTGCTAACTGAGACATGAATCTTCTGATAGACTAAAGTCTTCCTTGAATCATCCTCATTTGAATGATATTACGAGGAGGTGACATTTCCATCATCGCTTTTACATTTTCAGGGACCACCTCAATTCCTTTAGATGACACAATAATCCCTAAGATCTTCCCTGATTGGACTCCAAATACACATTTCTTTGGATTGAGTCTTAGTTGAAATTACTCCATTCGATCTAGTATGTTCCTCAAGTCTTCAATGTGATTTTTTCTTAACTTTGACTTGGCTAATGTATCGTCCACATAGTCCTCTGTGTTTTTGTGTAATATGTCATGGAAAATTGTCATCATAGCTCATTGATACGTAGCTCTAGCATTCTTTAGCCCAAATGGCATGATGTTCCAGCAAAATGTTCCCCATGAACATGTAAATGTTGTCTTTTCCTAGTATTCAAGAGCAATATTTATTGGGTTATAACCAGAGAATCCATCCATGAGTGAATACATTGCATATTCTACTATAAGGTCTATGATCATATCAATATTTGGTAGGGGTAAATCATCTTTAGAACAAGCTTTGTTTAAGTCCCTAAAGTCTATGCAAATCCTGATATACTTATCTATTTTAGAAACTAGTACTACATTAGAAATCCATCCTGCATAAGCGATGACTCTTATGAATCCATCCTTTAAGATGTTTTCTAGCTCCGCTTTCACCAACAATGCCACATGTGGGTGCATCTTTCTTAATTTTTGTTTGAAGGGTTTAATTCCAGGAGCTATAGATAAGTGATGCATGATTAACTTGGGATCTAGTCTAGGCATATCAGTATAAGATCATGCAAATTTGATCTTCTTCTCTTTGAGGAACTCAGTAAACTGTGTCTTTTCTTCTTCTGATAAAGATTGTGTCAGGTGAACAAATTGAGGAACTTCTGTTGTGCCCAAATTAACTGGTTGTGATGGCTCTATCAGTACTAAAGATATTTCTTGAAAGTTCTTAGGGAGGATATCAAGAATCTCATCTTTTAGCGCCTCTAAGAGGTTTTCACCATCAGATGCATCTTTTATTTTTACTATTTTAGAATCTGATACTGTCACAATGTGGTTTTCACCATTAGTCCTTTGTTTCTCTTTATTTTTCAATTTGTGACTAAAAAACTTGATATCATCCTCTGTCAAATTCATGCTCCTTGCATTGGTGGAAGAGGAATAGGGTTCACAAGCATTTAGATAACATGCCAAAGTATAGTCAATGGGAAAGTTCATGATAGGAGTAGGGTTTGAGTAATTCCAATCAATAAGATCAAGGTTTACCAAGGATAATGAATCAGAGGTTTGTAAGGACAACATCACATCAACATCAAAACTATTAACTGACAATACATGTTTCGCTAAGTCAGCTTCTATAGTGTTTAGATCATGAAGAGTCAAATCATCATTATTAAAGTCATTGTTAGTGTTATGAAACCTAACTCTAGTGACCCATCAGCTGAGCTTTCTCTTTCTTCTCTTATCATATTGAAAATCATATCTTGTATCCTTTGAAGTTCTTCAAGAGCTAGTAAGATGCCAGTGTCTTCATCAATAATCCTAGGTATTTCCATATCATCCAATTCTATGATGATATTGGTGTTATGGGTAGTGTTAGAAATTTCTCCTCTTTCCAATAGAGGTGCAAATTTATGGATGACATCTACCTCAATGTCCATGGTAGCATCAAACATGTGATCCCATTCATATGTGAGTTTGTGATATCGTCATCAGATTTTTAAAAAAACTTAGCAATAGTTATCTGATATACCCTATTAGCCATTTGCGGATCAAAGTGTGGTAAATCTAGGACATGTGAAACTGTCACCAATTGTCCCCAATTAGGATGTACATCTTTTTTTTGTCTTACAAGAGAGGATTCTTCAAGAGTCTTTGAGCTATTGGCTTCCTCTTTTCTGTTTATGTCTTTTTGTTCTTAAGGGATTCCTTCATGAGATTCTTCTTTTTGTTGTACTTATGTAGTATTCTACTTATTCCTCCCCCTTTACTTCTTGGAAATTAGTTTGTGAAAACAAAGGAATATGATGCTCTAGTTGTTCTCCCAAAATAGGTACATATCTTTCTCCTTGATATTCTGGGTATTCAGTACCAATGTGTAGTAATCTTTCATATGTCCAAGGTACAAGTTTTGTTTCTTCCTCTTCTTCATCACTTCCTTTATAAAAGATTGGACCATCTCTTGAAGTGGGTGTTCTAAATTGTTATTGAAACCCAACCCTATTTTTTCTTTGGTGACTATAATTCCATATGGATAGGCTCAACAAGTCCCTTTCCCTTATCTCCTAAAGGTCCATTCCCTTTGCATCACATTTGTTTAAGAATTGTCATAGTTTTTGGAAGATATATCAACATGTTTTACTTCATTTTCTCTATTTTCCTCTTTATAGAGCCAAGCCAAAATTGCTTTATCTTCTTTTTCATCCTCTTGAGAAGTAGAGGCTCTAACCATACCAGTTGGTTTATGAACTTCTTTTCCTTTTGATGAAGCAGGTGTAAAAGATGGGGATGGTTTCCCATATGATCTTGGAGACACGGGAATGTTAGCCAATGATGGTGTTGTGTCTAGTTTGTATTCCCCCATGCTAGTTTCTTCAAGTTTTAATGTATTTCCAAAGCTTCTCATCACCATGTCTTTAGAGGTTTCAGCTGCAAACTCTTTTGGGACTTCCTTATGATGAGGAACCATACTATTTTCTTTAACATTCTTGCAAGTGTAGCTTGAATCTGTAGGAATCGTTACTTCCACCCCATTGTGTGGGAATTTGATGCATTGATGGTAAGTATATGCACTGCTTGTATTTCATGTATATAAGGTATTCCTAGTAATAGGTTATAGGCCAATGGTAGATCAAGAACTTGACAAATCACATTGCGTTCAATTGATCCTATTCTTATTGGTAAAAGAATTATCCCTTTTGATGATCTTTCCTCTACATCATAAGATTTGATGGTTATCTTACTTCTTGAATCAATTTTTTGTTCAGAAAGACCCAATTTCTTGATCAGATTGAGAGTACATATGTTCAACCCCGTGCCTCCATCTATCGATACATGTTTTACATGGTATTTATGGATCAAAACTTCAATGTGAAGGGGTTGATTATGCGGATGAGTCAAATATTTGTCATCTTCCTCTGAATAGGAGAGGTAATGAGGATTTTATATGTGATTGACCATTTCCTGGAACTTGTCAACATCTATGTCTTTCGAAACATTTTCAGAATTTAGGGCTTGTTCAAGAACTTTTGTATGCACTAAAGAGATCTTTAATAACTCAAATATAGAGATTTGAGTTGAGGTCCTTTTCAATTGGTCTACCAAGTTATAATTAGAAGATGGTACAGGAACCATTTGTCTTGACGTTGCTGGTTTAGGAATTGTGACAACAGGTGTTTTAGATGATGTTGCCTATTTGGATGAGGAATTAACCCCTTTAATTGTGATTTGTGTTTGGCTTCGAGTTACCACATTCGAATGTGTCAACTTTTGTTTGACACCTTTGATAGTGATCACATTGATTGATTCATTTTTTATGTCCAACATATTGATCACATTATCATTATGGGAATAGGTGTAATTGAATTCATTTCCTTTTCCTTTAGATGCTTCTCCTTTTTCATAGTTGGGAAATGGTTTATTATATGTTGTGTGATCTTCATTAGATGTATGTCCTTCTACTTTGATCTTGCCTCCATCAATGAGGTCTTGTATAATGTGTTTGAGTTTAACATAGTCATTATTCTTGTGTCCTTTGTTCCTATAGAAGTCACAATAGGAATTATCATTTCACCACCTTGGTTTTACTTCTGGTTCCCACAGTTTTGACTCCGGTATAGTGATGATTTTTTTTTAAAAGAGTCTTCAAAATTGCCTCAAGAGGTTCTCCCAACGGAGTAAATTTTATTTGAGGTCTAGATGTCCATGGTTTATTCTTGTTGGTGTCATTGTTTGCTCTTGGTATTTTATTTGTTACCTTAGCTTCTTTGCTTGCTTGTAGATTGTTTGTGAGATTAAACACAATTGGTTTAGCATTTGCATTTGAACCTTCCGCCACTCCATCACTAACAACATTATTGTTCTTATTCCACCATTTAGGTTTGTTGTTATAGTTGTTATATTTATTGTCAATTTGGAGTGTGATCTCTCCTTTCTTAACCATAATGTCTTCAGTACAAATGGCGTTCTTTATCATTCTATCAAAACTAGGATAATCTTGCATTTGTAGAGCATAGTTCATTTCAGGTACTAATTTATTGACAAATATTTCTATCTTTTCATATTTGGGTATTTCTCTTGAGTACCTTGCAAAGATTCTCCTCTGCCATTGACAAAAGTGTGTGAAGGATTCACCGATTTGTTGTTTTGTGTTGCAAAGATCCATAATGGTAACGTCATGTTGTATGTTGTAGGAGTAATATTAGACAAATCTTTGAATCAATTCCTAAAATGTTTGCACACTTGGTGTTAGTTTGGAGAACCATTCCATAGCATTTCCACCTAGACTTCTTGGAAATAGCCTCATTAAGTATGTTGGTTCATGCATGTATTCTATGCTTAGGGAAAAAAATTATCATACATGGTCATGTGGATCTGTTTCTCCCATGTATTTGTCATATTCGGGTCATGCCATGTTAGGTGGGAGCGGAACTATGTTTATGCTATTGTCAAAAGGAAAATGACATATGTGCTCCAAGGAGTATTTCTTCATTCCTTTGGACTTCTCTTGCTTGAGTGTTGCAAGTTCCGTTTGCATTTGACATAGTTTCTTTGAGAGTATAGAAATAGGTGTTTTTACTTCTTGTTCTTTCAATCTCTCAACATCATAGCCTTTAGGAAGTTTGACTCCAAGAGAAGCTAAGTGAAAGAAGTATTTTTCTTTGTCTTCCCCAATAATTTTCTCCAAACTTCTTTCAAACTTCCTACTTTGTTTGAGTTTTTTATATTCTTCTTCTGATATGTCTTCATAACTTTCTAAATCAAACAAAGGATGGTCATGATTGTGTTCTTCTTGACTTTCCCTTTTATCATGGTCTTGGCTATATTCATCAAAGACAACACTCCATTTGCGATGAGGTTCATCCATTTCTGGTGAGTCTTGATCTAAGAGGGGGTTTTGAGATATCTCTCCTTGTTGAAATTTAAGTAATCTTGGAGATCTCTCTGAATCATCAGCAAGTTATTGTTTACATCTTGTGTTAACCATGAAAGCTGGGTCTCAATCTTGTCAAAAGGTGCTCCAATTGTGTCAACAAGAATTCCAAATTGTCCAAATAAGTGTGAGTGTTTGAAGTGTTTGATGCTAGTGTCAAAGGGTTAGAATGCCCTGATAGTGAGCTGCGAATCAATAAAATTTGTTAAATGAAGCAACAACAATATTTGGGATCAATTGCGACAATCCTAAATGACATGTGAGGTAGACTTAAAAATAGACTGAGAAATAGCGACATGCGGACTAGCAAGAACAATGGGACTAGACTAAAGAGCCAAAAGGATATCCAAATTCAGAGAGCTTCTGAGTGTGACACATGTGCAAGTGCCCTTTTTCCTATATCGGACTGACCAAATGTGAGCCTAGATTTGCAAGATGCGATGTTGTTTTTCCTAAATGTGAGCTTGTTTACTAGATGTGATCCAGGATTAACCAAAAGCGAGCTTGTTTCCCAAATGTGAGCTTGTTTACTAAATGCGAGCTAGGACTAACCAGATGCAAAATTTTGATGGGTTTTTCTAATTTTTTCCACTTTGTCTCAGAAAATGTGAAAATTTGTCTGACTCCAAGGTATGTCCGATGATTTCTAGAGTGTTTTTGAAAAGCATAGATGTCTGTAATTGTCAAAATGTTGATTGTTTGAGGGTTTTTATCTGGTTATTCAATTTAAACACATCAAGAAAGTTGTTAAGTGACCAAACGCACACCTATTGCCTAAATTCTAGGCATATAATGAAAATCTTTGCTCGTAGACTTAGGTATACACTCAAATGTTAATCAAAATATGACCATCACCAAGCACGCAATGGCTCCAGTCATGATGTCAGATTATCTGACTCCAAACGCAAGTGAGGACACGAAATGATGAGTATCTTGGGGCAATTACTATTTTCCTTGCACAAAGATTATGACCTTTTGGAGATAAACCAGGTAGTTTCAACTATAAAATGTTGTTTATTTTTGGGCATTTGTTTGCTATTTTTGGGCATCCGTTCACAACTGCCCCATAGAATTGCACAAGGAAAAATTAAGGTGTATAGCCCTATGAGTATTTAAATGTGTGTAGTCTCACAAGAAAGATTCAAGCGGCTCCAATCCACACACATCTAAGAATGTCCAAGGAAAGATAGTCAAAATTCCAAGGACAAAATCAATTACATCTTCCGAGACTTTGGACTCAAGGAAGCATTTTGATTATAGTGAGATGGAAGGGATGGTGTTCACCTGTCCTCACTTGGGTCATTCCCGGGAGATTTTTTCCTCAACCGGTAGGCCCTCTAATGTTTTGAAAGAAATAAAGAGGATTGGCAGCTTAGGAGTCTAGATTTCTGATTCTTCACGAAGAATAAGATCATACTCTCCTATCCATACCATTTTTTCCTATCAAGCACATCATGCAAGTTCTTTCCCTCAAATTATCAAACTCAAAACCTATTCCCCCATATCGAGTTTCTGATTTTCCAACTTGGGAAAAGAGCATAATCCTCTATTTGAACTAAGAATCAAATTCAAATCCAAAAATTAAGTTCCTACTTAAAGAATTTGACAAAAAGCACTTTTGAGCAATCTAAAATTTTATTTCCTCAATTTCTATTCAAATCCTAACTTAACGTTTGAGGTTCTGATTTTCCATAAAGGAAAAGAGCATACTTCTCTAATCAAGTTATGAAATGGATAGAAAGCGTGTTAAGTTCCTAAAATTTGCAAGGAAGTTTAGTTGAAACGCAAGTCAACCTAAAAAACCACTTGTTAGTAGTTTTTCTCTGTCTTCTTGGCTAAAGAAGTCTTTAACAGTGTCCTACAATAACTCATTAGGCTGCTCAAATGATCAAATTCATCCAAAAACATGCAAGGTTAGCAGATTAGTCATCAAATTTTCAAAACATGCTAGAAGACTAAACAAATGTGATTCTAAACTCCTTCAATGCAATGATATTTCCCAAAAATGATGCAAGAATTAACAAATGTGATTAATGATCCTAAGTGCAAGCCTTGGCACTAAATGCGATATGTAATTAACAGGATGCGAGCCTTTACCCAAAAACAATCCAAGATTAGCAGGATGTGATGGAGGATATACGGGATGCGAGCTTCTTTCTTATATGCAATCCTTTGCTACTAAATGTGATGCTTTTCTCCTAAATATGATTCTACACTCCAAAATAGTTAACAAAAGATGGTTAATTGGCTCAAAATGGTGATAAATCTGGGGCTCTGCCCCACAGTGGGCGCCAGAAATGTTTGTGTGAATATTTTACTTGCAATTTGCAACACAACACTTCAATATGTCATTATATCAATGGTTAGAAGTATCAAATTCAATTGAAAAGCACAAGAAAACCATATAAATTGACATATTGCTTCGTATCTAAGAAGAGTGTGCTTTAAGCTATAATTGCCCTAAGATTATGCATAAATTAGTGACATATTCAGTCCTAGAATAGAAGATTCAATAAGAAAATGAAGTTAATTGTCATGCAAAGGTTCAATTTAAGCACAAATGTAGATTGTCTAATTAGCTAGATGAGATTATAAACCAAAATTGATAGCATAAGAGTGCATTTAGAATTCTAAAAATTAGAGAAGCATAAGAGTATAATTGAAATTTTAAGAATTGGGGCCGATTGAGCTCAAAATTCAATCCTTTTATAGAAGATTTTGAGGAATGAGTGGTTGGAATTGATTTGTGAGGACAGGTGAGGATTGAATCTTTGGTGATCCATGTGAGTGATCCAAGTGAGTGAACTCTCATTGGCTTATGGATTGACTTTCCAAGTGCAAGTGATGCATTGTGAAAAGAGACTTTATTTAATTCATTTTAATTATTTACTTTAGCCAAGGATTTAATTGGGTTTATTTGATTTTAAATAGGCCAATGTAATCAATGTGATTTAGTGATGAAATCACTTTGATTTTAGGAGATTAAATTGATTTTTATGAATTATGCCAATAATCACATAGGTAAATTGACATAATTAGGGGTATGATCACATTTAGGATAAATAGGGTCTCTGTTTAGAGTAGACCAAATTAGAGTGGTTACATTAAGTATAAGTCCAGATACTAAATCTGATATTTCAACAATCAATAAATATAGCACCCAGACCTAAATCTAAATGCATGATCCATCCTCTAAGAAAGATAGACCAGGAACATGCTACACATTGCCCAAGGCCAGATCTGCAATAAGAAGAAAAACTACCATAGATAATTAAAACATGTAGAAGCAACCTGTCAACTTTCTAGTTGTAATCAGACCTCCACACGCTATGGTGAGATTTTCACACCACATTGGAAGCCATGTCAACGTGTCATGTCAAAATCCATGTCATAAGTTGCCACAACATATTCCCATATCATAATACTAACTAAAAATAACTACAACACTAGATGATATAGTCTCTTAAACACTGAGAGCACATTCCTAGTCACCAGAGAACACCACAACCAAGACCAAAACCTGAATTTATCTACATGATTAGCATCATATCTTCAAACCCAAATTACAAAACAAAAATTAATCCACAAAGACAAATAACTACAACTATAAAATTGATAACTCCTTTGCAACACAATACTATTGCAACTAAACAATAGAAACCTGAACCAAGAATTTTTTTGGATATAAGAGTATAACACAAGAGCATTGTAAAATACCTTCTAATCATGATCACATGATACATTAATTGGGTATAAGCACTAAGTAATGTACTGAGAGTGGGGTAAATCACTACAGTCACCAATTCAACTTTTAAAACTAATTCAGAACATTTGTAATAGACAAAACTGAAAACTGATTCGATATGCATTAACCATTATTGTTGAATCAGAATCATAACCATAAAACAGTAAATGAAACCAAAACATCACAATGATAAACACATGTGACACAAAGATTTTGGTATCATGGAAACCCTTATAAGAGGTAAAAACCACAGTGGGGATGGTACCCACAAACTTCACTACTGCAGTATAGAAGGTGCCCTGTGAAAGGCTTACAAAAAATCTATGATTTATTCATCTTCTTAGAGATGTCTAGTATATTATCAGATGTACGATAAGACCTTTGAAAGTCTACCTCATATGAGGATTGAAATCTACAATCTAGAGATTCACCTTGCGAAAGGATTTAGAAACAAAGACATGTAAGAGTCTACCTTGTTAAAGGGTTTATCTTGTTGCAATTATCAGAGAAAAAAAGTGATTGATCCGTAATAGCACTCATTTCTTGTAAGATCCTTTAGGTTATGTAACTTCTTAACCTTCCAATAAATTTGTGACTTAAACCTCTTCTCCAAAAAAAATCTCTATCCCCTATACCAGTTGTTGATTGATCTTACAATAGTTCTGCATGCTAAAATGTTGACACACTTCTATGAGTCATTGTATTCAAGATTGCTCAAGAATGGGGTCTCAAATGGCGACTCATAGCTCCCTATTCATGGAGTGCAAGGGTTTGTGATGAAAGCCCTCACTTTAGACCTAGTTTATGCCCACACAAGTACACCATGAAATGAGAGATTCAAAGAGGAAGAGAAAGAATGCTAGTCTCTGTGATCATCAAATATGCATTGCAAATGAAAACTATTCTATATTATAACAATGCATGAAAGCAAACTAATCTATATGATAACAATGCATGAAAGGAAATATGCAAACTAATCTATGAAGGAAATATGCAAGATTAATCTATTAAAAAGAAATACCAATCTAAATTAACATGAATCTAATCTAAATAGTTACCATGGATGCATGAGAGAAGAAGACAAGAAGAAGAGAAGTTGCATGGTTCAAGATCAAAGGCTCAAACTCTCCTCTAAAATTACTCTCCAAACCTGCAACATAACAATAACATGAAAACTTGATATCTATCTCAAATGAGAAGGAGAGGGCTCCTTATAAAGGAAAGTGTGGAGAGGAATGCATCCTCAAGAGTAATGTGGGATAAATTCCTAAAAGGCAAGTGAGAGGAAAAAGCCCACCACTTAGGAATATGTGTGGAGAAAAAGGAGTTTTATTTATTTTTTATTTGATTTATTTTCTTTTTTTCATCAAAAAGAGAGTTTTAAGTGGAGATTTTATTTATTTAATTAGAAGATGGATTTTTTATTTTATCTGCAAAATGGATCTTTCACTCCATGGAGGGTAATAGTCCTTGGAAGGTGCTAGTTAGGCATAATATTGAAAGAGGTTTTCCTAAAAAAGCTAGGTCTTGGAAGAATCTCCCCTTTTGTGATCTTATTGTTGGCAATTTCCCGATCATTGTCCAAGGCTCTGCTGTCTTCAAATACATTTGGAGAGCCTGGGACCATGTCAGGGAATTTATCACCAACAAGGAATTTTATGATGATAAACAGCTCCATGGTGAAAGATCCATTTGGTGGAACTTGCACCTGAATGGTAAACCCCTAGCACTTTCCCAAGGCTGTTCTGCCAAGTTATGGGCTAAAAAGGGTTTAAATCAGCTTGTGGATCTTTTTGAGTTTGATAATCTCATCCACTGGGACGAGCTCAAGAGGAAGTATAATATCCCCAATTCTCAAAAGAAGACTTACAACATGATTGTTCAGGCCTCAATCTTCCTAATGTGTGTCAGGTGAATTCCCACAGGCACTTAAGATGTAAGTGGCTGGATGGGGTCATAATGGCCAATCTCAAGGCCAAGAATATTTACAGAATCATAGATCAAAATAAAGATATTATTCAGCACATTAATACTGTTTGGTACTCTTCTCTTGATGCCGATGTTTGGAAGAAATATTTTRATATTCTTTGGAAAAGTCCTGTTGAACCTAAAATTAGATGTTTCAAATGGTTAATTCTGCTTGATAGACTTCCCATTAAAAARKATTATCTTAATTCTRACATTTGCAACTTGTGCAGGCTYCCTGAAACTGGTAGACACATTCTTTTTKATTGTATCTTTGCCAAAGAGATATGGAATATGTTTGGTATCTTTTACCCTGTTAATGTGAATATATTAGATATTGTTACTGGTCATATTTCTGGTCTTCCTAAAGATACCAACTTATTTTGGAATATGTTGTCTTCTAATATCCTCTGGCAGCTTTGGAAATGCAGGAACGAGGAGAGGTACCAAGGTAATCCGAGAGTTCTTACTGAGTTTTTTCGAAAACTCACACATCTTAAAATCTTTCTACAGGTCCACACTACTATGATGATTGAAAAAGAGAAACTGAGGAGATTCCTTAAAGATGGGAATGCTACCTTTTTCTTCTACGAGCTGAAGCATGGATTTGAGTGGAGGAGAACTCTAGACGATTTGCAAGCTTTTGAGCAAGCTTGTAAAAGATTGAACAAAGAAATCAGGAAGAACGTTAACACTAGGAAAGAAGACCTAGTTATGTTGACTCAAATTAAGGATTGAAAGAGCATAGTCTGGATGGAGGGCCCACTTGGCTGGGCTGCCTGGGTTGATACCCACTATTATGTCCTTCATTAGCTATTTTCTGCTTCTTTTTGTTACTCTATGGTACATATGATGCCCTGACTTTGTGGTGAGGCTTGGCCTCCTGGTTGATACTCTCTGTGGCATTTTTCTTTTGTATTTGATCTCCTTATAATTAATATAAAAAAAAGAGATTTTAATTAAATAAGATAAGATTATTTAATTAAAAGAGAGATTTTCTTTTAATTAAATAAGATTGTTTTATTTAATAAAAAGGGATTTTCTTTTAATTAAATAAGATCATTTTATTTAATTAAAAGGGGCGTTTTCTTTTAATTAAATAAGATTATAGATAAAATGATCAAACCTTAGGAAATATTGAAATAATTAAATTAATTACGATTTGATCAAGGAAATTGATTTGAATTGAAAATATTGCAAGACATTGATTCAGGAATTTGATAAATTGATTTCGTCATTTGATAAATTGAAGAATGGGGGCCCATAGTTTAGGCGACCATTTTAGGGTGCATACATTTTCCCCTCTTTGACTAATGTGTGATCTTTATGGGAACACATGTAGTCAAAGAATGAATTTGACGTGTGAGATCGATTTAGGATCACAAAACAACCCAAACGTGTGATCAACGGATGGGAACACATCAGGACAAAGATAAGTTGTTTGAAAAAGACAAGGTCAACACCCCTATAAATAGGTAATTGACATGTCCAAGATAAGAATCTCAATCAAGGTTGCCCCAAGCGGAGCAATTGATAGGATTGATAAATTTGAATCAAGGATTGAAGTTTGATAGGTACTGCCCCCTCATGAACGAAATTGAAATGAGATAGAGGAGAAACAACAAATTGATAAATTTGATCAAATTGAACTAAAGATAAGGTTCTTGATGTAAGATGAAAGATATAAGGATCACACAACCAAGGTAGATCATCAAACACAAAATATTATGCCCCAAGGTTGAATTAGAACAAAAGAAGTGGGGTGAAAGCAAATGGAAGATAGAAGTGTGGAAGAGGTGGAAAGAAATTGAGAGAAGAAAGAGAATTTGCCTTAAGAAAGAGAATGCCCCAAAATCAATCAACTGTTTAAGATAGAAAATTTTGATGGAGATCGTAAAAGAAGATAAGGAAATGAAGATCAAAACATGACTATAGTTGATTAAAAGTCCACAAGCAAGATGAAGGAAGAACTCTCTCAAACTCATAATGCAGCCTAAAAATGCAAATTAACATGAGATATAATAATGCAAGCTACATGAAAATGCAAAGGTGTACTTGCATAGGGAAACTGTAACATAGGAATTTTTGTTCATCATTCATAAGAGAATGTTAAGGAACTTATTTTCATCATTGGGCCATTATTAACGGACATTGAAAATCACACAATCATCACCAGTCACAAGCGCAACTATGAAGATATGAATGTGATTGATATCAGATTGGAATGTGGAAAGATTCTAATATAAGCATCAAAGACATAAAGGTCAAGATGGCTTTGATGTTAGCTTACCCAATTTAATGTAGCAAAACCACGCTCACATCAAGGCATAGATGTCGGGATGACCAGAAGAACGGTTGTGCAAAAATAGTCAAGGATGATACCTCTGATGACATGTAACTGATTGAATGTTTGAAAATATTAAGTTGAAGATAATGCAAGGCATTAAAATAGTTAATGTATTATATTGTCATTGATGTCAACTTGATATCATTTGTATGGTCATGTACATAATGCCAAAGACTTCAGAGAACCAAAGGAATAAAGGTTATGCTTTCAACAATACATAAAAGTCAAGTATTCACTGAGTGACAAACAACACCGACATAGTGCACACCATCGGTAAAGGGAAAGAAGAACAGTCACAGTGATGCCTGACGATCAGAAGATAGTGTTGCCCGATGAAGCAAAACCACAGTGATGCCTGACGAGCAAAGTCAGAAGGTTGCCCGATGAGTAAAATTCCAATGATGCCCGACGGATGGAGATCACAAAGATAACTGGAGTCTCACCGATGAAACTGTTAAACAACTAACTGCAAAGGTGACCGACGGAATAAAGAGTTCAGAAAATGACAAAATATCTAGTTGGAAAGAGCTAATGATAGACTTAACTGGTTATTTTCTTTGTTTTATTTGACCAGAGTTAAGTGATTGATTTAAAGATGATTTGTACAGTTGGCAAGAAGATAATTATGAGACAAATCAGGAGTTATGCTTTAAATCAAATTGGTTGGATTTTTTTTCATGCCAAGAATCAAAAATCAAGAAATAGTGAATATCATGTTTATATAAGAGACAAGCTTAATTCATTTACAAATGGGATTAAGGGGAGTGAATAAAAAGAGGATGCTGAAGAGAAACTGATGAAGAATAACTTCATACAGTCCTGATCAATCAAGCTGAAGGAGAGTTGAGGAATTTAGCAGACACCGATAAATAGTGAAGCACAACATCACAAAGTAGAAAGTGTGGAGCACAAAGAATTGAATTGATACATTGATCAAAGAGGTAATGTACTTAAATAGATCTGAAAATCTTCAATACAAAGTTGCATCATGAACAGGTCATAGTGTTCAGTTTAACCATTGAAGCATCAAGTCTCTTAACCGAGCAGGACTTAATAGTCTTCTATATATTGAGGTACATCCCAAGGAGTGCCAAAAAGGTTGATTCATGAAAGTAGCATTGGATTTGCCTGATACCTATTGACAGTCTAAGAAGGAGGCTGACTCAAGGATGGTAGCAACAGATGCCTGATACTAAGTGACAACCTCTATGTATAAAATCCTCTAACAAGGTCACACTTAATAGTGTGTTTGTAACCTTTAACAGGGTTGGCTCCTACTAGGGCTCACTTCATAAGAGTGAAAATTTGGGGTACCTGTCCCAGTGGTTTTTTCCCTTAACAGGGTTTCCACGTTAAAAATTCATGTGTTATATGTGTATTATTCATTTCTTTATTATTTTTTATCTGACATAGTTAACACTGGATTGATCGGTATACTCTGCTTATTTACTAAGTTTTGGTAAATAGTTATACTGCTTATCGGTAATCAAGAAAGAATAAGGATTGATAGAGAACACTGACAAACAGTTAATCAGTAATGGTATTTCATGGCATGCATCTTATAGGGACTTAATAATCTGAGGTTTATTGATTGGTGGTTAAGTTTGAAAGATAAATTTTTGAGGCCACTAATTCACCCCCCCCCCTCTCAGTTATTACTAACAATTAGTATCAGAGCTTGTGTGCTTAGAAAGGAAGGTTTCAAGACCTAAGTCAAGATCACAAGATGAACAAATGAGATGTGCCCAAGTTGAACAAAGACAACTTTACTTCATGGAAAAGCAGGATAAGACTCCACTTATCAAGTATTGGTAATGATGTTACTCAATTCCTAAATAGTGAATATGTCTTGCCTATAGGAGTGTTGATAGTAGATCAATTGAGAGAGAAGCATGAACACAACTGCATGGTCATAGAGATTTCTTCCTCATTATCTGATGTTGAATGTGAAGATGTCAAAGATTGAAAAGCTGCAAAGAAGATGTGGGACAAACTAAAGCTTGTTCATGGAGGTGATACAAATATTCTGACAACCAAGGCAGAAAGCCTTAGAGGAAAATTTGATGATCTCAGAATGAAAGAAGGAGAAAACATCACACAGTACAACATAAGAATAAAAGAAGTATTCAATGCTATACAAGGAGTTGGAGGTACACTTGAAGAGGAGACAGTGGTAAGTAAAATCTTAAGAACCTTACTGCCTGTATATTCTATTAGAGTTTCTGCCATTCAAGAAATGAGAGCAGTAGCAGACAATACAATTACTCTTGATAGTTTAATTGGTAGACTGATTTCATTTGAGATGAACAACTTTGATAATAGTGTCTTACCAAACTTAGAGTCTGCATTTAAGTATTCTATGAGAATAAGCAAATCAAGTCAAATACACACATCTAGAAGAGATAGTGAAGAAGAAGATCTAGATGAAATAGAAGCACTTATGGCTAGAAGAATTCAGATAGGCAAAGGTAAATACAAAGGCAAGTTACCATGTGTATGCTTTAATTGTAAAGAGATTGGACACTTTGCTGCAAGATGTCCTAACAGAAGAAAAGATGACAGAAGTAATGACAGATTTTTTGACAAGAAATATGACAGAGGTGATAAAAAAGATTATAGAGGTTACCGACAATCAGAAAGAAGAGATAACTGAGACGACAACGACAAAGGAAAGAAATCCAGCTACCTAGCTTCTTGCAAAGATGAAGATACTAACACCGAACCGGATGAATACATCGAGATGGTATGTGTGGTTGTGAAGGATGATTCAGATGAAGATGAAAGGTATGAAGAAACTGCACTCATATCTAAGGTTAGAAAAAATGACATCTAGATTATAGATAGTGGCTGCACTCACCACATGACTAGTGACAAAGAAAAGTTTAACACTTTTGAGTATTATAATGGTGGTACAGTAAGAAAGGGTAATGATACACCTTGTCAAGTTGAAGGTAAAGGAACTATAATGTTGAATAACCTGATTAAATGTGAAAATTATTATTGGGTAAAAGGATTGAATTATAATATGTTGAGTGTTTCTCAGCTGAATAATTCAGGTCACAGAGTAGCATTTGAGAACAAGAAGGCAAAGA
>MU225572.1:695741-706582 GCA_018584345.1 Thuja plicata | reverse complement strand
TATGTGATCATGTGGATCTCCATTTCCATCATACTTGTCATATTGAGGGATCTCAACCTTTCTAGGGAAGTCTTTCATGTTAACACTTTTGTCAAAAGGATTAGGACAAATTGAATCAAGTGAGAATTAATTCTTGGGTGCCAACATCTTTTCCATCGTACTCTTAATTTTTTTGATCTCTTCTTCTTGAGATGGACCTCGCTTCTTAATCTTCTTGTCCACATCAAAGTTATAGGGGACTCTAGCACCCTTGTTGATTAAACTATCTAGGAACTTGTCTTTGTTTTTCTCTAAGTATTTCTCCACATACTACTGGAAAAGTGGTTCTTGTTGCATTTTCATGAAGTCTTGGGAGGTGAGGTCAAAACTCAAGCTACTACCCCCATATTGTGAACCATGGTGAGCATGTTGTGAAGGTTGTCTTGAGTTCTTGGGAGGTGTTAGTCTCCTATAATGATCATGTCTTGAAGCCCTTCTTCCTCTAGGGCTAGGAGATCACGATGGTGTTCTCGAATGTCTTCCGCTTCGTGGAGTCTTAGGAGGGGTGGATGGAGGAGAATTATTTCCACCACCAACATGCATGTTGTTGAATTGATCATTAAGTTGTTGAGCCAAGAGTCTATCTTGCTCTTCCTGAAAGGATTTCCTTTCTATCTCCAACAAGGCTTGTCTTTCCAACTCTAGGAGTCTAAATTTCTCTTCATTTGCAGCTTGTTCATCTAGGAAGGCTTTCTTTTCATGCTCAAATTTCTTAAGTCTTTCACTCATGTATCTTGAAGACGTTTTGAGCGGTGAACTTAGTCTTGAATTTCTAAACAAGTCATTGGTGTATGTTGTATTCACACAAGTGCCATAAGGTTCATAAGCTTGGTTATCATGTTGTGATTGTTCATCTTGATAGGCTTGCCTCTTACCTCTCTTAGCCCTTTGGTGTGCATCCAGATATCTAGTTGAGATGAGGGGTGAGACTGGTCAAATTTTGTGAGAGGAACCACTAAATGGAATGGTATCTCTATGCCTTTCAAATATGTCATCAAGGCATTTATCCATTTCTCCCCTCTCTCATCGAGTCATTGTATAACTTATATCCATATCAGAGTGAAAAGATGCTAAGGGTGTACTCAACTCACTAAGGTTACTCTTGGAATCAAACCAAATTTTTGAGTTGTTCCTGGGTGATTGATCAAATATAGGCTATTTTCCCTTATGAATTTGCCAAGTTTGAACTAAGGGTAATTGGTTAAAGACTACTTGAGGTCACTTTCCTTGATCTACTTGATATATTTTTGTAACTGGCATGAAAGAAAAGGTACTAGGTGATAGGATGACCCTAAGAAATGTTGGTACCAAACCAGGATAGTAAAAGAACTCACTTGTCCAAAAGAGAGGTGATAAGGTAGAATTTTGCAAGAGGCATAAACCAACACTACCACAGAGGTGCCCACTGAATGGGTGAACACCCTAACACATATGGATCAGGAGGATGATTTAACCAAGTTATATTGATTGAATTTGAATTTGTATGGAAGTGAATGGACAAGAGACTACTAAAACTCTCCAAGTGTGTTATCAAAGGATCTAAAGGTTTATCCTCTCAACAAGGACAGTTTCTAGCTCACCAACTCCAAGCAAGGTCGCTTGTGAAACCAAAGAATACAACTTCAAGAGGTCAAAATGCAAGAATCCAAAGTGTAAAGAAGCTTCTAACAGCAGGGTAAGTGACCTAATCTGACTTGGATCGACCAAGGAAGACTGGAAATGATAGGATAGCAAATTGAGCAAGTTAACAGTTTGACACATAAGAATGCAGATTTTGTTGATCATTTTGATGTTTGCTTTGATGTTTGGTGTATGTTTTGATGTTTCACTCATGCCAGACACATTGTTTGTTGTAAAAAGAACAGTCACACCACAACCTAAGTAAGCTAGGGCAATATCTATTGAATTCCCACTTGAATAAAAGTTTAGCCATGCCTACTCATAGCGGACAACTTAGAAGCTTGGAGGCACAGGATCCTCCTTATAGTGCACTCACTTCTCAGGCACACCAAGCTTTGAATCCCAAGGGAATCACTTCCCAAAGGACCATCGTCTCTACTAAGAGTAGTGAAAATGTGAGACGTCTTAGTCGGTCTCTGACCTTTCGCGCCAACAGATAGAGGGATTTTGGTCACTAGAATAAAGCTTTTAGTCAGTGCATTCATTCACGCGGCTATACATGTGGAAAATTAGCCCCATTAAGGAGGCCTCCCAACCTACAAAAGTTACGTTCTGTAGGTTTTTACGTACCACAAGGGTACTGAGGGAGATCTGTCGGCATAGCGAAATCGACACCTATTCACTATGAGATTAATCACAATGACATTTTTTCTATACTAGTTTGGAAGGGCTTGACTTTAGCTTGTTACCGGTTGGGAAATCCACTCTCACCGGCTCTGTTAAAGCTCTTAGGAGGTAGCTACGCTAAAAGAATTATATGAATTTCTCTTACACCCAAGATCCACAAAGGCGAGGGGAGAGGATACATTCATATAATTCTTAGGATTACAATCTAAAAAGACACTTCAGACACATAAGAAGATGACAACAATGCTTTTAGATTTCTGATCATCCCAAAAGGGTGAGAGCATAGTTTCCTGACATTATTTCCATCCCTAAAACATCATATATAAGTTCATTTTAAAAAGTCTTACATGTGCGTTCCTATTTTAATAAAACAAAACAAAATGCAAGCACAATGCTTAGCGTTCTATCGATCAAGGCAACCTGCAAGATGATTTGTTAGTAGCCTGTGTTTATAGTCTTCTTTTTAAACGTCCTGCAAACCACTGTTAGGTTGTAATCAACAAGATAAGACAGAAAACAACAAAGACCAAAACTTTTCAGCGTTAGAAAATTCAGAAAATCATAAATCTGATTGTATATTCAAAAAGTAGTTTTAAAAACACACACTTTCAAAAAAAATTGCACTAAAAAATGTTATGGTATGAGCCCGTACGAGGATTTGGAAGTTGCAAAACAGAGGATTAGACAGGTACAGTGATGAAAACTTGTAATTTCTGATAAATCTATGACTCAAATCCAGAAAATAAGAGCAACCCAAAAATATTCAGACAATTCTACCCAAAATTTTAAAAAAAATTGCACTCAATTTGGACCTAAAATGAGCAAGATATGATCATTTGAAGTTAGACTGCAATTTCAAAAACTCCAATGGTGAAGGCAAAGACTTTTCAAACTCTGCTGATGTCAGCAGACTGCGGCATTAAAATTGACGGTTTCATGACTGTCATAGCAGTCCATGCATAATGATGGTTTGACGGCCGTCAAATTAAACACAATAAAAAAAATCTATTTTTTCAGGTTTTTTTTTCAAAAATCTACCTCGGGCTACGTGCAAAAAACTGAAATCTGTCTTGATTTCCATGCAACAGGTCATACGTCTTGCTTGGGCAAAAGAAATTTGCCACAAATTTGACTTTCACTGGGTATGGGTGAGTTTATACTCATTTTCAACCGAAATGATGTTCCGGACGCGATGGTGGGGTCAGATTTGGCTCAAAATGATAGATTCAAAGACACTAAGAGAATAGTAGACAGAAGATAGAAGGAATTTTTAAATGTGATGACAAAAATAGATATTTTTCCCCACGGAGGGTGCCAAAAATGTGTGCTAAAATGTTGACACACTTCTATGAGTCATTGTATTCAAGATTGCTCAAGAATGAGGTCTCAAATGGCGACTCATAGCCCCCTATTCATGGAGTGCTAGGGTTTGTGATGAAGGCCCTCAGTTTAGATATAGTTTATGCCCATGCAAGTACACCATGAAATGAAAGATTCAAAGAGGAAGAGCAAGAATGCTAGTCTCCATGATCATCAAATATGCATTGCAAATGAAAACTATTCTATATGATAACAATGCATGAAAGGAAATATGCAAACTAATCTATGAAGGAAATATGCAAGATTAATCTATTGAAAGGAAATATGAATCTAAATTAACATGAATATACTCTAAATGGATTGTCATGGATGCATGAGAGAATAAGACAAGAATAAGAGAAGTTGCATGGTTCAAGCTCAAATGCTCAAACTCTCCTTCAAAATTGCTCTCCAAACCTGTAGCATAACAATAACATGAAAACTTGATATCTATCTCAAATGAGAAGAAGAGGGCTCCTTATAAAGGAAACTGTGCAGAGGAATGCATCCTCAAGAGCAATGTGGGATAAATCCCTAAAAGGCAAGTGAGAGGAAAAATCCCACCACTTAGGAATATGTGTGGAGAAAAAGGAGTTTTATTTATTTTTTATTTGATTTATTTGCTTTTTTCATAAAAAATAGAGCTTTAAGTGGGGATTTTATTTATTTAATTAGAAGAGGGATTTTTTCTTTTAATTAAATAAGATTATTAATTAAAAAAAGAGATTTTAATTAAAGAAGATAAGATTATTTAATTAAAAGAGAGATTTTATTTTAATTAAATAAGATTATTTTATTTAATAAAAAGAGATTTTCTTTTAATTAAATAAGATCATTTTATTTAATTAAAAGGGGTGTTTTCTTTTAATTAAATAAGATCATTTTATTTAATTAAAAGGGGTGTTTTCTTTTAATTAAATAAGATTATAGATAAAACGATCAAACCTTAGGAAATAATTGAATTAATTACGATTTGATCAAGGAAATTGATTTGAATTGAAAATATTGCAAGGAATTAATTCAGGAATTTGATAAATTGATTTTCTCATTTGATAAATTGAAGAATGGGGGCCCATAGTTTAGGCGACCATTTTAGGGTGCATACAAGTTCCTCATTCACATTACTGTCTCTACTCCTTCTCCAATATCTCCTTCTTAAATTCTTCAACTTTATATTCATCTCATAGATAATATTTTGTATGATTGCTTACTGTTTTTGCCGCTTAATCAACGCCACTGGTTTTGTCACTTAATCAACACCATTGATTTTAAACTTGCATTTAGGTCACTTATCACTTTAGGTTCAGCTTCTTGTAGAATCTTCCAAATCATCGTTAACCTTAGGCAAAATCATCCATCCAATCAAACCAATAGAACCTTGTTATTTTGAATAACATCCTCAAAAAACTTCTTGTAGAATCTTCCAAATCATCGTTAACCTTAGGAAAAATCATACATCCAATCAAACCAATAGAACCTTGTTATTTTGAATAACATCCTCAACAAACTTTACCTCGATATTTATACCAATTTTTCATTTAGCGATCACAAAAATAGCATTGCAGAGTTTATTCCAGAATACTAATAAATAATTCAAATTGGAATAAGAATTTACCATTTTAATAATTGGTTTATACAAGCATCTCTGCAATAATAGTATACAACATCTTGCAAAATTGCTCCTCATAATACTTTGATCTCAATATACATTTACCTGATTTCCATCATGTTGTTGTTATATACCTTAGTCGATTAGGTGTTCCATTAGATTCTTCATTATCGATTGTGGTCAATTGTAGGAGTAGACAATTTAGTATGTTTGACCATCAATGAAAACATTTGATCAAACATGTATCAATGTTTATTATCTTTTCCAGTTAGGTGATCAATGCCAACAATCTCCCCCTTTAGCATTGATGGCAAACCTTGTCAAATCCAAATGTGTACATAACAATGAAAAAGAAATAAAAAGAATCATAACACATTGTTCAAAGTAACTCACAACATGACTTCACCAAAATATTTCCATTTCATTAACTGATAGGGCTCTGTATACAATGATGTTCCATTATAGTGCTCCCCCTTTCATTGTACTCCATAAGTAAATACCAACAAAACAAAAATATACATTGTATTGTTCTGTTACAACATATTCTCCCCCTATTTCATCAAGGACAAAGGAGCATTAAATCAAATAACACTACAATTTGTCAAATATGGTTGTGTACGCTTTCTTTGTTATACTCAAAGTATTATCCCAGATTGTTCTCAAATGTACAAGTGCAATAGTCTGACCAATAAGATTACCTGACGGTGTTTCTAATTCCTCCAGTGTTGTGGGCTCAGGTTGCCTAATCAAAGACTCATCATGCTTAACACTCATTAGCATAAGATCAGTAGTAGGGGCTAAAAATGAATTCAATTCAATTATCATGTTCACATTTTGTGCATGCTCATCATGAACTTGTCTTAGTTGTCCTTCCAGCTCTCTAAATTTAGATGTATAGACTGTGAATTGCTATAAGTTGAATAAAAATTCTTAGTTATCTCATTCAGTTCCTTCTGAACTTCCTCTTCCTTATTATCTGTGTCACTTGTAAATTCAGATAGTTTGGACACTTTTGTCAATATGTCACCAAAAATTTTCAAGTTACCTCTTGCGTGCTCAGCTTCTTTCTATAAAGTTTCTATGTCTATATTGCAATATCGCCTTTACTTTCTCCATCCTTTTCTCCTCATAAGCATCTTCATTTATTGACATTTAAATTTTATCTATTAATGATATAACCTTAAGTATTACCTTCTCTAACTTATCCATTTTATCAATGACATTATTATGTTCATCTATCTCAGTATCAGGTACTAAGGTGTGCAATATTTCCTTTATTGTCTTAAGTACTCTTCCATTCTTCTTCAGTATTTCCTTGTTTTTCTCAGCTTTTACTCTCAGCTTGTCTGATAGTGCCATCATCTCCTTAGGACTCAATAATTTGAAATCTAGATTTTCCATATCTATCTCTTCAGTAGCTTCCTCTTCTTCAAAAATTATGGGCATTTGTATGCTAACTCTTCTCCTCTTATTATTTGTCTCTCCAAGCTCCAACTTTCTCTTTACTGGTGGATCTTCTATTATTGTAGTTTGAACATTGGTAGGATTTACCAATAGCATAGTTGAATGTGTAGCAAGAGGGGTAAGTGATACTCTCAGTAATTTCTTTGTCTCCTCATATGGCATTTCCTCAATCACTAACTCATCTTTTTTTACTTCCTCAGATTTTTGTTCTTCTTGCTTCTCTATCTCTTCTACCTATTTGGTAATAGCCTTAAGAAACTCCTCAGTTACCTCTAGAGGTTCAAGAATTTCTACCTCATATTGATCTGATTCCTCTTTTTCTTCCTCATCAGAGTGCTTGGGTTCCTCCTCATCTTCTTCTTCTATATCACCTTCCTCTTGAGCTTTCCCAGATCTTTTAATGTACTTCTTCCAAATCTTAATTGTCTCTTCATGTAGACCATGTGTTTCCCCCAACATAATTCTAGTAACTTTTCTCTTGATAGGGAAATTGTACTTATGTAGCTCAATAAAAGACTTAATCTCGCTAACATCTAATCTAATATTGCATTCCATCAATTCCTTCTCCCTTACTTCATTATCAATACTTAAGGTTGTCTTTCGTCTCCCATTAATTATCTCAAACAAACTCTCAGAAATATGAACTCTAAGTTCATTAGGGCTTCTATTAAACTTCCTCATGCTCTTAATGATTGCATCTTCAATTCTTCTCTTAATTTTTCATTATGACATAAGTCATATTTCCTAGACACTCCACTTAATCCTCCAAGAACCTCAATGTTATGTATAAATTCATCTATAGAAATGCCTATAGAGGTTATACCTTTTTTCTTTACTTCTTTCACTTCCTTATCTGAAGGGGTATCCTCATCACCATCCTTTGTAGCTTTATCCTTGGTAGATGTAGACTTGTGTCTTTGGATTCTCTAGGTGGTGTTCTCCTAGTAGGCATCGGTAATGTGGTTTTTGTAGGTCTTATTTTATTGTTTCTTTCCCTTTCTACTGTAAGTTTTCTTAGATTTTGTTGTAGTGGCCTCTACCGGTTGTCAATGTGATATTGTAGGGGTCTCTTGTGCTGCATGTAAATTAGATCTTTCTTCTCCAAACTTAGCTTCTAACTTTTTATCATTATTTTTTTTTTCTTTCTATTATAGGCTTCTTGAGTTCAAGCTTAATTCTAGAGCTTGCTTCTTCAAATGTTCTGAACCTTTTCTCGGTGCCATATATGGGCTTACTCAGTAAAACCTCTTCATATTTGTCTATCTCATCTTCATAAATCTCATAACTCATTGTAGGGATCCATAATGTTCTAGGTACAATAGGTTGAAGTATACATGTGCTTGAGTCATCTAAGAAACATATATCATCCTTATACTTCTGATCTGTATCGTGTGGTATTCTCTATTTCTTATGCATAGCAGTTTGAAAACTTTTGAAATATCCCAAAATGTGATTGTCAAGTTGATCTCCTAGTTCCTTAACATAATCTAAGATTCGTGCTACCACATGTGTATCTTATTTCCATTAAACATAGTCTTTTCCAGGGAAACACTTTTGAAAATAAAAGAAAATACATACAAGTAATGACCCATACTTGAATGACTTCTTATCATTTGAAATATTTTCCCTATTAACAACCATATGTTCAACTATAAAATCACACGGGTTGTAAGATACATTCTCACTCACCATTTTGTACGCAACATGGATTGCTCCATGGGGAATGTTGTTGTATCTACTTGACTAATAGACTTTGTAACCAACAACCATCATTGAAAATCTAACAACATCATTGGGTATGTCCTTCACAGTCATGGCTCTATGGTCTCTCCATGATTTTTTCATTTATGCTACTACATCTCCATAAATTTTTCATAAGTTCAGTGACTCACCAGTTGCACTGAAACCTGTAACTCTTCTGATTACTTCACCAGTGATCTTATGGTTCTCATCCAACCATAGTAATTGATCATGAAATCTTCTTAGTACATATATTTTATAGTCATCATGGAAACATGTAGGGAAATCAAGTACATTCATAATACCACTATTCATTATATGTGCATATTCATTTTTCAAACTTCCAATTTCACACAACTTCAAATATCCTTCAATGATATCAACTTCTCCAAGTTCCTCCATCTTACAATGAATAAAACAACATATGTCCTCTACCAACAGAACTCCAAGTGGGATTGATGACAATGCTCCAACTTCATCAACCTCGATGACCTTCATCGGATGTAACCTAAATTATGGTCGTGGCTCCTCGACATGTGTTATAGGGTATGAGTATCAATCATTTATGCTATTTTAAACTCTCCTTAACAACCAAAATCACAAATGCAGTCTCAATCAAACAAATTATGTTGGAAAGTGACAATGCAAGCAATTGTTATTTTGTCATTGCTGTCAAACCTTAACTGGTGAGACTATTGTTATCTATTTGAGTACCATATCCACTGTTGATGAAAAAGATTTAACAAGAAGACCAAGTGAATGGTTGAGTTAAGAAAAAAAAAAGGGTACTTGATCAGTTGGCACTCTGGCAAAGTAATTAGTTGTTTATCTTTCATAGACAGTTTTTCTAGCTGTTCTGTGCCGAGCAAAGTTTGGCTTGTACTGAGCAAAGTTGCTTGTGCCAAGTAAAGTTGCTTGTGCCGAGAGAAGTTGTTTGTGATGAGCAAGTTTGTTCAATGCTGACCACCAGTGAAATTGCCGAGTGGAAATAGTGATGTTGGCTGACTTACAGTAATTAGATTAATGATGAGATTTGAGATCTATGGCTGACTTAGTTAATTTTATTAGGATATGTAATGTTATTTAAAGATTGATCCACGTCATTTAATGTATAGGTAACCGTAATTAATGCATGGTTTCAAGATTTAATTAGAGACTACTTTGGAGAAGTAAATGTAATGCAAATGATGGAATGATCTGTTGGATCTGACCTAACCTAAGATCTACGATCTTGATTAAGTGGCAAAGATTTATCTGACCTAGATAGAGAGGTATATGATAACCTCAGGGGTTATTCATTGTGTGCTACTGAGTATGCAAGTGTGTGGAAGTACATGTGTGTATGCAAGAGGTTTGCATAGTTGATTTACTAATTGGCATGATCTAGCAAAGAAGGCTGAATACAGAAGCAGAGAGTTGCATGTGTGATTGCTTGACAGTTTTCCAAGCAGATCAGAAGATTGAAATGACAATGTAGGCCATCCAGTAAGTTAACATCAGAGCTATAATTGGATTTGAATATGCAAAGTAAGTTGTATGTATCAGATCACAACTGTTGATTACTTTCTAACCATTGTATCAGTTAAATCCTTTAACAAGGTTGACCTAACAGTCATTTGTGTAAATCCTCTAACAAGGTGACATTCAGGTGGAATGTTCTAAGTCCTCTAACAAGGCCACTCCTAACAGGGTGATTAAATCCTTTAACCAGGTCACACCTAACATTGTGTTATTGTAACCTTTAACAGGGTTGGCTCCTCACAGAGCTCACTTCAGAAGAGTGAAAACTTGGTAGCATGTTACTGGTGGTTTTCCCCATATTGGGTTTCCACGTTAAATACTTGTGTCAACTTGTGTGAATGCTTATGGTTTTTTTTACAGTTATGTTTCTACAAGCAATTTCATTAGACAGTAAACTGCATGATTAAATTTGTTGACATATGCTACTGCTGTTGAGTAGATCTAAAATACAGAAAAGTTTTATTTTCTACATCTAGACCTGAGGATAGCTAATTCACCCCTCCCCTTTTAGTTATTCTAAAATCATTCTAACAATTGGTATCAGAGCTTTGGTCTCCTGAAAAAAGTTTGAAGGTACTTGGAGCGAAAAGATCAAGATGTATAAGAAGGAGGTTCCCAAGCTGAACAAAGATAACTTTCCTGCATGGCAGAGTTTGATGAAACTACATCTGGCCGGTATTGGAGATGATGCTAAGTGACTTATTGAAAATGACTATGTATCACCTTCTACTCCTCTCACAGCTGCACAACTAAAAGAAAAGCAAGAGCACAATCAAGCAATGTTGGAGATTGCCTCCTCATT
>MU225572.1:641213-682077 GCA_018584345.1 Thuja plicata | reverse complement strand
ACATCATTTAATGTATGGGTAACTGTAATTAATGCATGGTTTCAAGATTTAATTAGAGACTACTTTGGAGAAGTAAATGTAATGTAAATGATGGAATGATCCATTGGATCTAACCTAACCTAAGATCCACGATCTTGATTAAGCGACAAAGATTTATCTGACCTAGACAAAGAGGTATATGATAGCCTCAGGGGTTATTCATTGTGTTCTGCTGAGTATGCAAGTGTGTGGAAGTACATGTGTGTATGCAAGAGGTTTGCATAGTTGATTTACTGATTGGCATGATCTAGCAGAGAAGGCTGAATACAGAAGCAGAGAGTTGCATGTGTGATTGCTTGACGGATTTCCAAGCAGATCATAAGATTGAAATGACAATGCAGGCCATCTAGTAAGTTAACATTAGAGCCGTAATTGGATCTGAATTTGCAAAGTAAGTTGTATGTATCAGATCACAACTGCTGATTACTTTCTAACCATTGTATCAGTTAAATCCTTTAACAAGGTTGACCTAATAGTCATTTGTATAAATCCTCTAACAAGGTGACATTCAGGTGGAATGTTCTAAGTCCTCTAACAAGGCCACTCCTGACAGGGTGATTAAATCCTTTAACCAGGTCACACCTAACAGTGTGTTATTGTAACCTTTAACAAGGTTGGTTCCTCACAGAGCTCACTTCTGAAGAGTGAAAACTTGGTAGCATGTTACTAGTGGTTTTTCCCATATTGGGTTTCCACGTTAAATACTTGTGTCAACTTGTGTGAATGCTTATGGTTTTTTTTACTATTATGTTTCTACAAGCAATTTCATTAGATAGTAAACTGCATGATTAAATTTGTTGACATATGCTACTGCTGCCGAGTAGACCTGAAATACAGAAAAGTTTTATTTGCTACATCTAGACCTGAGGATAACTGATTCACCCCTCCCCTCTCAGTTATTCTAAAATCATTCTAACAATTCTTCATTTCAAACACCTTCTTTTCTCGTGTAGGGTGTTGACGCTTTTTCACTCTTCAGATTCAACTGAACGGTCACTCAAAATCTTTTCACACTTAGCTCATAAAAAATTCTCGTGAAAGAAAAAGCATGCAAATGATCTTAATTCATGTATATATAATTTCACTTAGGGTTTACCTTTCATTCAAGTTACCGTTACCTATTCTAGTGGTTAACCATCTTACCGCGCGTTCATTCAATGCATGACTTTACCATTCAGTATGCTTCCAATAGTAATATTTCATAACGGTTGTAAATTTTTCATAATATCATTGAATATAGATACAGTGACATCGCCTCGGATCTTGTTATGTAATTTTGGATTCCTTACAGATAATTTTGGGGAACCGATTGTTATGACATTTGTTTTCTTCCCCTTTAAGTCAATTTCTTAACCTAGTTGGAAGGTGAACTCTGAACAATAGATGGTTGATATCCCAACGCAGTTGAACTTAATCCTTCTTCCTTCTTAACCTAAATTCTCTTCATATCACTTTTAACTTGTTCAACATTTACACTTTTCTTCTCTTCACTTTGTGGTGACCAGTTCACTGGACTATTTTTCACTCTCTAGCTAGATGACCCATTCTATTACATGCATAGAAAATCATGCCAGTTGATATCCAGGGTCCATGATGATTGCTCAAATTCATTCTTATACATTTTTCTAAAATATGTCCATGTATTCCATAGTTTGCAAAAATCACACCAGATTGTTGCTTACTTCCATAAGTATTCATCGATGGCTTAGGTGATCCAAAATTATTCAGTGCTGACCTATACTCTGTCGCTTTGTGTCCATATATATTGTAGTTGTATAAATATCCCTCAAATCTTGCTCCATATTTAGCATTAGGACCACATTCATTTGCTCTATGTCCATATTGATTATAGTTATAGCAATAACCATTAAAAGATTGAGTTTTAGGACTTATCGATCAGTATCTGCAAACATTTGATATGTGGCATGACTTTCCACATTTGTAGCACAGGCTTTGATGCTATCCTTTCTTAACTGATGGCATGTGACTTGGGTTCATCTAGTTTCTCCTTGGCCTTCGATGATTCTCTAGTTTCCTGTGTACTCCTTCCAGTGTATCCTAATTCAGATGTGTTGTGAGGTCTCCTCTATTGATTAAGTTGTTCAAGAGTCTTCAGGGTACTTTCAATTCCTTTCTTTAGATTTTTATGAGCATCTTTTTCTTTCTTGAGTTTTTCTTGTGCTTGCTTCAACTCATTCTTCAGCATTTCATTTTCATCTCTGAGTTTTTCATTTACTTCTCTCACAGTTTCATTTTCGATAGTGATTTCTTCATTTTCTTCAACTAGATCACTCAACTGTTCATGCATTACAACATTCTCTTTGTTGATGTGGTACCATTCCTCTTCCTTTATTTTCATAGTTTCTTCAAGTTCTTTCTTTTCATCTTATGCAATTCTTTTATGCTCAAGGTATTCACACATAGCCACAGACTGTACTTCAAATTCCTTTTTCATAGTGGACAATTCTTTTGTCAATTTTCCATTCTCTTTCATGACCTCCTCTAGGGCTTCTTGTACTTCATCAGACATGATTCCTTCAGATAGTTCATCACAATATTCTTGACTATCTCTTAACCTTTTAGCCAACTATTTTCTTATTGCAAGAGATTTACTTAATTTTTTTGTCAACTCTTCAATTACTTGCTTAGGAGTTTTTCCTCTTTCCATAGTGCTCAACTCTAGACCTTTTACTCAAGTTGTTAAACTTTCCTTCAAAGTACCAAAGATCTAATAATAATTTTTGGGTATAAGCACTAAGTAATGTACTAAGAGGGGGGTGAATTAGTACAGTCACCAATTCAACTTTTAAAACTAATTCAGAACACCGGTAATAGACAAAACTGAAAACTGATTCAATATACATTAACCATTATTGCTGAATCACAATCATAACCATAAAATAGTAAATGAAACCAAAACATCACAACCATAGACACATGTGACACATAGATTTTGTTATCATGGAAACCCATATAAGAGGGAAAAACCATGGTGGGGATGGTACCCACAAACTTCACTACTGCAGTATAGAAGGTTCCCTGTGAAAGTATTACAAAAACTCTTTCTGATAGTTATACATCTTGTTAGATATGTCTAGTACATTATCAAATGTGCAATAATACCTTTAAAATTCTACCTCAAGTGAGGATTGAAATCTACAATCTAGAGATTCGCCTTGCGAAAGGATTTAGAAACAATGACCTGTAAGAGTCTACCTTGTTAAAGGGTTTAGCTTGGTGCAATTGTCAGAGAACAACAAGTGATTGATCTGTAATAGAACTCCTTTCTTGTAAGATCCTTTAGGTTTTTTAGCTTCTCAACCTTCTATTCAATTTGTGACTTAAACCTCTTCTCCAAATCTTTTCACTATCTCCTATACCGGTCGTTGATTGATCTGACAATAGTTCCTCCTTCACATTACCGTCTTTACTCCTTCTCCAATCTCTCCTTCTCCCATCTCTCCTTCTCAAATTCTTCAAATCTATATTCATCTCACAAATAATCTTTTGTATGATTTCTTACTATTTTTTTCGCTTAATCAACACCACTAGTTTTGTCGCTTAATCAACGCCATTGATTTTAAACTTGCATTTAGGTCACTTATCACTTTAGGCTCAACTTCTTGTAGAATGTTCCAAATCATCGTTAACCTTACGCAAAATTATCCATCCAATCAAACCAATAAAATCTTGTTATTTTGAATAACATCCTCAACAAACGTCACCTCTATATCTTTACCGATTTTTTATTTAGCGATCACATAAGTAACATTGCAAAGTTTATTCTAGAATACTAATAAATCATTCAAATTAGAATAAGACTTTACCATTTTAAGAATCATTTTATCCAGGCATCTTTGCAATAACAATATACAACATCTTGCAAAAATGCTCCTCATAATACTTCGATCTCAATATGTATTTAACCGATTTCCATCATGTTGTTGTTGTGTACCTTAGTCGGTTAGGTGTTCCATTAGATTCTTGATTACCAGTTGTGGTCAATTGTAGGAGTAGACTATTTAATTGTTTGACCATCAATGAAAACATTTGATCAGATATGTATCAATGTTTATTATCTTTTCCAGTTAGGTGATCAATTCCAACATACATGTCTTCCACTGTTATGAAACCATATAGGATACATACTTGTCTTTCAATGTTCTGAGACCATACATTATACATACATGTTCTGAGTGCATTGTAGTTCAACATTTAAAATGTACTTGTCTTGCACTATACTTAAGGCACGATATACAAACCCACATCACCAGGAATAGAAAACTTATACATGTCTTTCATTTCAATGTAGTTCAACACTGAAAATGTACTTGTCTTCCACTATACCGAAGGCACAACATACAAACCCACATCACCAAGAATAGAAAACTTCCAGACCACAAAGCTTTGAGGGAACACAAACACAAACTCCTCTAGAACACTATGGAACACTATGTTTGACATCAATAATAACAAACAATAATTTTTATATTTCTCACACTTTTGTTCTTGGAGTTCCCGATTTCCTGGACCCATAAATCTCACATTGCATTATTTTCGTGTAATGTCGCATTGTTATCATCATGTTTGTGTGTCCTCATTTTTCCTTTTCCTCATCACTTTGTCATCGTTTACCTATTTGTCTATTCTTCGTCAATGAATTAGGGTTATGCACCAAAGGTGCACAAGCTTCGACATTTGCTAATTAGGCATATTAGGCAATATCACATACTTTTATAAAACTAATATATTTGCCAAAATACAAATGTATTATTTAGAAGTAGCTCATGAAGAGAGATTCCAAAGAAAAATTAAAAAATTCTGAGCTAGCCATCTATGGAAAGGGGTTTTCTAAATTTTTAGTGGGTCCTCTTGAAAATGTTAAGGACCATTTCACAAAGTTGATGGTCTGGGGTCATGCATTTTGTAGCAATGGTCAAGTTTAAAATTTTATGTTCAAGAAAGAGGTGTTGGTGCTGCCATAATTTTTTTAACAATAGTTGAAATGTTTTTTAGGCAATTGTTAGAAAGTTGAGAACTAATTTATCCGGCAATAGATTTTTGTCTATGTCATGGAACCTCTTGCTCCATAAAAATAGATCCTAAAGTCCCCTCCATGAGACAACTTTTGTGGCTGACCAAGTGGTCATATGATTTGTTTGGTTGCTTACATTTCAACTCTTATGACACATTTGTTGATTTAAAAAATAAAAAGTCTTTTCCCTAATTCATGATAGATAGAGTTGATGTGTTGTAATGTAAATAGAAATATAGTCAATACATTTGCTAATTCTTTATGAAAGATAACTACGATGCATGTGTTTATATTACATAAATGTGCACTATGTATGTCACATCAAACTATTTGTAGATATGTTATGTATTCCTCTAAAGTTAAACAATTGTAAACATATTTGCCAAATTTTAAATTTCAGATTTTCTTCTATGCAAACCATTTTACTTTCTTAGAAAATCAAGATATGTTATGTATTTTTCTAAAATTAGACAATTGTAAAATTAGAAAATCAAACCTCTATCATTCACCTTGCACTTACAAAAGCTCACAACTGTAAGTGTGCTAGTGTACATGTCAGGTCTCCAATACAATAAAAAAATACTTACCCGAAGCTACTGCCCGCGCCAGGTTTGTTTATCGACCAACAAAAAAAATAATTGAAATTGAGTTGAACCAAATCAGCAGACTTTGTTAGATCGATTAACTCGAGAAGCCGAAAGGTTAAGCGAATCATTATCAACTGCGCAGAGTTACCCAGATCGTCAGCCATTTTTTTTTCAATTCGGGCGGAACTTCTCAATTGGTATACACAAACATGGCAGCACCACCTTCCAGATGGGGGATCCGGATTCCCTACATTGCTTCTCGCGTATACTTTGTTTTAATATTTCTACAGATCCCTCTATTCAGGTACACTGCTCTAATTTGTTTCTGGATTTGATAAATACATCAATTTTAGACGAATTGCTGTATGTTTATTTATCCTTTTGATTTTAGGAGCCGTCTTTCTGTTTTTTCTTTTCTTTTTCAGGTAGTAGTTTTATTAAATTTTCATTTAACAATGATAGTAAATACTAAAACACAGATCTTTGCAGCTATAACCACTGCACGCTTAATCTCAGACCAGAACAGTGTCACGAAGCTCCGAAAGTTTATTATAACACACCGTGATAAACCCTTGATCATTTTAGCGTAAACCATGTTATTTGTTGGCTCTGTTCATGTGGGAATTTAACTGGATATATTAAGCCATCTTTTGTACGTGACCTTTTCTTTCATGTATATTCATAACAAAAGGACCAAAGTACACAGACACCTCTAAGGTATGTTCATACCAGAGAAATATCGACCTGGAGACATTAATCCCAGAACTTGTTCAAGATTGGCAAAGCTTTTGCCTCATATGTAAGCATTTGATCCATGGACTGCCAAAAATGCCTTTTTTATGTTTCCACGAGAAGGGATGTCTTTTTTCCTGCGTTTTCATAGTTGAACTCAGGCTCTTGTTCTTTGTGTTTCATTTAAGTTTTTGTGAAAGAGTTTTATTTATATTAACCATGTTTTTTTTGGTTTTGCAAATATTGGTGACTCAGAGAAAAGGGCAAAGGCTGGTATTGGCCAGCTTAACTAACTTTTGAGGTTCACAATAGGTACTTCATCCTTTTAAATCATATTGAAAAAAACTATAGCTCTGACAATAAACAAGGAGCGCACATGTGCCTATTTTTGATAGGTAATGATGGGTTTGTTGAGGATCCATACCCAAAAAATACGGAAGGCACTAATGAGTCACATCTGGGTTACATGCCTAGAAAGCTGCTCTAATTAGAAATGGCTACTTTTTTTTTTTTCAGAAAACCCTTTCAATTGTATGTAAAGTATATCATATAACGTCTAAAATTGGCAACTTTAGAATTTTGTGTGGGAACTATTGGCCAATACCAACTGCTACAGGAAAGAGGCTGAACCAAACCATGAAGTGGCGCAGGGGCACCCAGTGCTTTCATGCCTCCATGAGACAACTTTGAGTCCATCATTTTTGATTCATGTCAATATCTTAAAATAAGGTCCAATGGACCATTTGTAATGTTTTGAATTCAAAGATCAGTAGGCTTATAAGGGCAACATGTGCTCATAGCAATGTCAAATCTAGCAACATTGTCAAATGAGGGATCTATTGTATGTAACCATGTTACAAGGCCCATTTGACCTCATTAGACAAGTTTTTGATGTTAAGAAGTCATGTAGGGTCCATTTATGAAGTTTTGTCAATAATGTGCAAAAGTTGCTTGACAACTTTGCACTTTGCAATTTTGTAATGTTACAAGTTTTGAAGTTCAACGGTCACAAACTTGAAGAGTGGTTATGGACCATTGGTAATCAGTGTATACATGTTTAAAAAGCCTCCAAATGCTCGAGGCATGGTTGTTGTAGAAGTTTGGGGTGATTGCAATAAAGAATAAACTGATTTTCCTGTTCAATTTACTGTTTTCCCGTGTTGCAGAGGTCTGTACGATTCTGTACAGTGGTATCATGATTAGAAACCTATGGGGATGTGAAGAATAGTGAAATAGTTGGTTGTCAAATTGGGGAAGTATTTGAAGGGGTTGCTTTGTAAAACAGGGCTAATTGGGCCTAGAAAACCGTTACCAGTCAATTTTTGAAGGAGGTGTTCCAAACCACCATATGGTACAATTAAAGTATGTTGTGTAACATCCAAATGGGTATCCCAAATTGTTCCCATTTGGGCCAAAAGATCACTGTGCAAAAAGTTATGAGCCAAAAACCCCAAATTAAGGGCTTCTAGGAATTGATCCTCATTGTGAAAGAAACCTTATTGAACCATAACTAGGGCAAGTGTTTGGTGTTTTGTTGTGTTGTTTGGGATGTCTTAAGTCACAAAAGACCCCAAGATAAGAGAGGGATTGGAGTTCCATCCAATTTAGTATCCATTCCTGTCTCATTTCAGTCACTTGTAGCCATTGGCACTTGACTGTGCCCCCAACACCCACCATCATGAATGCATCTACCATTCCCATGAATCCTACCATGTACAACATTAATGAACATGTGCAGGGTAATATTTCTTCCTGTACAATACAAAAAGGGAAACAAGGTGGTTGATATGATTTCCTATTGCACAATCGGAAGGAAGATGACCCAATAGACTCAAGCAGGACTTAAGCGCTAAGTGAGTGCAATGATCCTTCACAATAATGAATTGAGGGAAGTTATATTTGAGGGGAAATGATATAATGATGCAAAATAGGAGGCTAAATAAGAAAAAATGACAAGATTTGGGAGGTACAGATTGATAGAAAGCAAATAAACAACTATAATGACCTGAAACGGGAATCTGAGAACTGTAGCAACCTGTGATCTGAGTTTGAAGAGGATTTGCTAGGTACAAAATGCCTTGGGCATTTTGTTTCTGGGAACAGAAAGCCTGGGGCATTTTGTACTCTGGGGTTTTGCCTGAAACTTAGACAATCAATCCTGCAGATCCCGAAAAAGTTCCGATAGCTGCGCCGCCTATTCCTCCACACAGAAAAACGGGGAGAAGGTTGTAGAAAGGGGTTTGCCTTGGTCAAACCCCTGTTTAGGAATCAATCTTGGAATGTAAATGAAATTGCCACGGAGTTTCCGGGACAGGGACGTGTTTTCGGTACAAGTACGGCTCAGAGCCAATTTTTAGGGGACGGGAGGGGACGGCTATTAAAAAAATAGGGGAATTTTTATATATATAGAAAGAATTCAAATATGCATATCATAACATTCATAAACCATTCACCATAGACATTTTAGAAGCTCAAAACAATGAATTCATAGCAAATTAACAAAGTTCGAATACTTTCATTGTAAAAATATGGCGTACATATTGCGAAAATGCCCAAAGGCTCCAAGTTTCATGCATGAAATGACATAAAGAGAAGTCCAACTAAAATACTAAATAGTAAACATAGAAGTTCAACTCCATAATTAGATGTCCATAATAATCAAAATCAATAATGTATCAGCAAATAATATATGTCAAATATATGATTGTCCTCTACGAAAGCTTTGTTGCTGCTCCTCTTTCTTCTTCTTTTTGGCAAGAATAAATGAAATGAACAAATGAAAGAGAGTTAGGATTTTTATGTTTTTAGCATCCATACTAGGGTTTAGTATCTTTTATTTAATATTAGAGTCCACGTGGGGCCCGCCGAAAACCAAACAAATTTAAAAAAAACTCACTTTTTAAGACCGGTGGCCGTTTTTTTTTGGCTGGGAAATAGGGGACGGATTTGGGTACCGGGGACGGCCAAGCCGTCCCCGAACCGTCCCCGGTACCCAAATCCGTCCCCTATTTAGGAAACTTTGTTTTTTTCAGTTTCCGGAACGTCCCCGATTTGGGAACAAAAAGGGGACTGTTAGGGGACGTTGAAAATCCGTCCCCGCATCCCTGTTTCGTACCCGGGACGGGAACGGGGGTACAAGGGTGGGGGACGCGTCCCCGTGGAACACAGGAAAGATTTGCTGATATGAAATAAAAGTTAGATCTGAATCGTAAGTTACCTTATACCTTGATGGTGCAATGTTTCTTTTGATGTAATCACAAGTGTTAATGCAATAACCTTTGACTCCACACAAAAACCTCAAAGGAAATCATGAAAGACAAGATCTTGCACCATGAATGTTGTAGTTTGCCAAAATGCTTAATGGAGGAGAAGAATGATGCTTTGAAGGCTTGGATGCTTGCAGACCTTGAGAATGCTTCGATGCCAATTGCTTGATCATGTTCCTTCTTAGTAATGGATACCAAAATGAGGAGAGATAGGCCACTTATATACCTCTCACACATTTCGGGATTCAAAATTGAGCCAAGCCGACCATGGGACTTAATTCCCACCAAAACACCGCAATGAAGCCCCAATTCAAATTTGAATCAAATCTTGGGGGAACATAACGCCTTGGGCATTGTGCTCCTAGGAACATAAAGCCCATGGGTGTTCTGTACCTAGGAGAAAGTGCCAGAATTGAAATGGGAGGTTGGGAGATAGGGTAGATGCCAGAATAAAAGGCACATCTGATTTCAAGGCCGGGAAGGAGCACAAAGGCCACAAATGATAACATAGGCCCTATGTAGGCTAATAAATGATGGAAGAGGAGAAATAATAAAGGAGCATGCCTAGAAATAAGGGCTCACATCAATATTTGTTGAATTGAATCAATAGAAGACTTTTAATATTAATTTAAAGGTCCGATGAGCATTAGGAGAGTGTGGAATCAATGTGGGAACCCATACATGCTAAAATGAGGCTAAATTGAGCATCTAATTATAAGCGCTAACTTTTTAGGACGATACACTTCCACTCAATTGAACAAGAAAACTGGCCTAAGTCTTCTTTGGGCTGTTAAGGAGGCACATGCAATTTGCAGGGCCTCTCCTGCTCCCTGGCAGAATTGTGAGGGACAGCCTCAGCACCTGGCTTGCTTGGATTTGATGAATGAAGCAAAGCCAAGAAGAGCATCTATCAAAGGGAGTTGTTGGAAAAGTGGGTGGGAGCCCAAGAATAGCAGTCTGTTTTCACCATTTTATTCAACCAGTATATGATTGACAGCTTTGAACTTTAAGAATTCCATGTAGCCTGAGTGCAGGGTTTCAAATGTTGACTCCATGAATAGAAGTATTTGGTTCTGAATTTGATTTTGAGGAGAGGCCCCAAAACTATCCTGCCAGCATTAGCCATGTCATTCCTAGCTACAATGGGATTTTTAAACTTCTTCTCTTGAAGCTTACTGTCTACACTATGTTCTATTTCCAACAATAATTGGATCTTTGCAGACAGGGAAGAAATTTCCCAGCAAGAAGAAGTCAGCTGGTCAAGTTTACAGAAATATTTTGTCACCATGGCAACAAATTTTGTAGGAAGTTGTCAGCTACAACTGAATTTTTGATGGCTTGCATCTATCCCATTGGAGCTCAAATGCTTCACACCAAATCAAAATCCGTTACCTCTGTGACTGCAAAAATAATTTTAAGATATCTAGTAGAAACAAAGCCACCAAAGAGGATATCATGGCCCGACATAGCACCACTTCATGAACCAGTCAGAGCCATTGTAGAACCAAAGACATGGAGCAAATTGTTTTGATTAAGTAGGCTTGAATGAAGGTAAAGCAGAGAGCCAAAGACAGGATCAGGAACAAATGATGAGAGTTTGATTGCAAACCTTTAATAATTCCAATTCCAGCCATTCCATCACTTGTAGCCCAGCTGCATATGCCAACTGTTATACTTATAGCCATAGGTGATGTCAACAATGAGGAGATTTTTAAATTTTCATATAATAGTGGCTAAGAAATGAAGAGGCATATTAGGATTTAATTTGATCCCCACCCTGAGGAAGCATTTAACATTATTTAGTGGATCAGTTTCCAATCCTGTGGAATCGGAAGCAATGGGGAGGCAAGAATGTGCAGTCACCCACAACTGAGCTAGTGATAGAGGCTAAGGTATCTTGGTCTGCCCCAAAGTTGGCCAAAAATCTGCTGACCTATTTTCTTCTCGATGGTAATGGGAGAAACAGACCTGCAAAAAATCTCCGGTCTGCTCTCTAGGCTCCCTGAGGATGTTGCTTGATTTCCATCTTAGATTTTGACCTCTGTTCTCTGCTGAGATGATGATATGAGAGTCACCTTCAACCTTCAAGGCTGGGAAGCAAAGCTCATGTGCCAATCTAAGGCCTTTCACCATGGTCTGCATCTGCCTCATTATTCGTTCCATATGGGATGAACAGGGAGGCGGCCATAACCAATTTCCATCAAAAATTGGGAGAGGGAGGGATAGACTTGACAAGGGATCTATTGATCTTGATTTCTCTTTTCTCTTTAAAGGGAAGGAGCACATATATTTTAAGATTTATAGTTTGTAGGCTACACACACTATTGCACATGCAGGATATACTTGGCAACACAAAACAACCTTCTAAGGAAGCACAGCCATGCTTGTATGCCTGAGGCTGATACCAAAAGAAAATTACTAATGCTCGTATGCCTGAGGCTGATACCAAAAGAAAATTACTAACGTTTCCTAATTATGGCACAATTGACAAATTTTCCATCAAACTCATAAGACAAACAATCAAATAACAAGATACCAAAACTGCCATCGACAGCTGATCCAGACAAATGCAAGTCCTATTGACTGCCTTTTTTTTTGAAGATACGACGAATGCCCAAAGTGATGAATTTCCAAGTATCCTCCCCTTCTGCTGCTCACTGTGTCTCTGCTACTGGGGCTACCTTCTTCAATGTTGTCCTAGTCAATGTCCCTTCATCAGCCTCCCTATCCTTGACATTTTAGATACTGTTTCTTTTATGAGTTAGGGGCATTTTTGCCAAACAGAATTCATTTTTCTTACACAATGATCAATCTAAACATGGTAGATGTTGGCTGCAAAAGTAAATACTTTTAATAAGAAATATATAATGGAGAAAATAGATTGATTGAATAATGCTTAATATTTATCCTATCTGAGAATTAATCTTTTTTAGAGTTATCAGCCTTTACACACACACCCCACACACTGTCTATTCTCAATGTAGCTCTTACATACACACACCCCACACTTGAATGTACATGCATACATACATACATATGCATGTCGATACAAATATCAATGTTGCATGGACACAGATACAGTATCCAACATGAATATGGCCATTTTTCAAGGCACCTAGTATGGATATGGCCGGATACAACATTTGTAAACACATACACATACATGCATCCATACATGCATACATCCATGCATCCATGCATGCATATATACATACATCCATACATGCATTCATGCATACATACATGCATCCATACATGCATACATATGATTGAATAATGCTTAATATTTATCCTGTCTGAGAATCAAACTTTTTGAGGCATCATTATCAGCCTTTGAGCAAATAAATCCCTTGTTTTGAAAGACACAATCACATAACATATATACCTTACAAACACAGCCTGTTGGTACTTTGCTGTGGCAGTATATCTCTTTGCTTACTAAGAATTGCCTATTCCTAATGTAGCTGTTACACACAACACACATGAATGTACATACATACATACAAATGCATGTACATACAAATATCAATGTTCCATGGAGATAGATACAGTATCAGATATGAATACGGCCATTTTCCAAGGTCCCTACCATGGATACGGTTGGATATAACCATAGTTGAAAAATTTGGAGTTTGCAATGACTCGACTGACCCAGAAATTTTAAAAACTCTGGACTTGCCAAAAGCTCAGGGAAAAATTCGGCAATAACTTGGCAGATTAAAGGAACATTTGAAAGTATATAATTTCATAAAAATCACACATATACACTGAAATTGTAGAACATATTATTGGTTTCCATCATATATAAATCAAAGTTCGAGTTGAATACATATCTTAGACCAGAAAACAAGTGCAATCTCTGAATAAATTTGAGATCAATGCATATTGTCGACCACAAAACAACTACAACCTTAGGTTGTAACACTTTAATGCTTTTGTACTGTTAAAGAAGTGACATTCAAAATGTTTAAATCTGGATTTTTCTTTGTATATTTTTATTTCTATATAAACGGGATCTGTCTTCAAATTATGAGGTGTTCTTATGTAAACAGTCGGCAGATTGTGGTGTTGATTGTTCAAACTTAAAAAAAAATTGACTTCATCATTTTCATATTTCAAGTATACTGACTTGAACAGTTAAATTTTGAAGGATACCATCAAATTCACAATGTGAAAATACTAATTAGCATTCATATATCATAGTATTACTGTTAATTGTTAAGATGCAAGCATATCATAGAAATATGAATGCTTATTTAATGAAGTAAAAATAAAAAGAAATATAATTTTTTTTTTCCAGAATTTCTTTTCTGCTCAGTAAAAAGGTGTAAAACCAACATGATTTATAAATTTAATGAAAACCCAGCAAAGTTGCAGTCCAGGAAAATTGAAGTCAAAAAAATTATCAAAATTCAAACATTAATTTTATGGAACAGCTAGGGGAAGGGTTTCCAAAAGTTTCTGAGTTTCTGGCACGTCCCCATTTCCAGGACATGTCAAATTATGCCGGAAACGTGTCCCTGGGTAACACTGATTCAGAGTAACTTGTCCAATGATTTGTCATTTGAAACATTGTGTAATACCGTGCTTTTGAACAAGAAAAAAAACATTCCTGCATTTGGACACGTGCAAAGCTACTTTCCATATTATTGGTGGAACTTTGGAAAGCAAGATTAATGTATCTTGGTTGTATCATTCCTAGTGAACTGTGATTAACAGACCATTGCCTTCATGCAGAATCTTCTATGTTTGCACTGCAGTTTACTGATATTGGAGAACTTGAGAGAGTCAATTCATCTGATGTATGGAACATGTTTTCAGTTGCTTAAAGTATAACAATATAATAGTTATTTTATCAGTAGACATTTTCTAGTAAGATTTACCTTTAAATGCCAATGATTAAATGCGGTCAATGGGAAAGATGCAGGATTTGTGATAGAATTATAGGTCTTATCATTCACCATTTAGTAACTGAATAACATGTTTTTTTTTCTGTGCTTTGCCAAAGAGTTATCTCCAGGGCTCCCCATGCTTAGCTTAAAAACTTAGAACCCTCATCAAATGGCAGGATTTATTGCAGAAAGACAAAGGAATTGATTCCGTATTACCTAAGAATCCACTGGAATATACCTCTTATTACTTGTTATAGAGTATGAAAAGTGAACTGCTATGAAGGATAATCAAATCCTTTGAGAGCTCAAATTCCAACCCTCCACTTAGATAAGCCCAAAGTTAACTGCGACCTCCAGGTTCATCTTCTAATTACCTAAGTATGTGTTTTTCAACATGCACATAATTTATTTAAGTTCCCAGGACTTCAGAAACCAGAAATGCACACCACAAAGATCTTCCGAGCAATCTGGCTAGCTCTCTATCCAAGACGTTTGTGCGGTGCGTGAACGACAATGTGGCATGCTAGTGTCCTATACAGATAGAAAACAGAGATTGCCACAGAAAATACAGAATGGTCTGTACAGCATTACAATGTTTGGGAAATTGTGAAATATGATTAAATAATGAACTAAAATAATTGAAAGGAAAGGCTTGTAAATGAAAGTAAATTATAGAAATGATAAAGAAAGGTTAGAGATCACTAGATATATCGAACGAGCTCACAAACCACCTCCAATAGCTCCTTCACTAGCAGCTACACACAAAAGACCAAAGAAATATGTTGGGTGTTTGTATAGGCGTTTGCCTTAGTCAAATCCCCGCTTCAGTGTTCACACCTCCACAGATAGCCAAGACAAAGATAATGATAATAGACATAAAAATGAAGTAAACAATATGCTATTAGAATAACAAGACAATATGCTCTATAAACTTTAAAGAGTTACCACTCCTCAAGCACAGAAGCTAAGCAACCTGCAAAGTGCAACAAAGAAGCAACAAGAATCTCTAAGGTGATAGTGACCTCTTTGTATGATGACAACAATGTTTCAAGATATCACTGTTTTGAAGAAAACGGTGGATAATGGAGTATGCAGAGCTAAATGAAAGTGCTGGTGTGAGTATCAGAATGCTGAGTGTTCGAATGTTGTTCAAGAATGGTAGAATGCAAGAATGGAGTTGAAATCTTGGAATTGGAGGCAAAAAGAAGAGGTTTCAATCAAAGACAACAAAAGTAGGCAATTCCGTACAATGGTGTAGGTTGGCAAAGGCATTACAACTCCAAGATGTGGCAAGTTTGATGTCCTAGTGGTTAGCACAATTGTGGGGTTTTTCTAGGACGCTAGCATGTCGTACAAATGTCTGAATTGGACGAATTCGTCCGGGTGAAAACTGGACTTAATAGTCAAGAATTCAGGCATGCGAGGTATTAGGGGATTCTCTAGACGAGGATTAAGGATAAAGAAGGTGAATGTCTTGATTATAACTAAAGGGAAGGCATATTGATGTGAAATTGTATAGGATGCAATTTATGACATTACATTTTGCCCCCTCTTTAGCGAGCATATATATTCAAAAGAAGATGTGAGCTAAAGTAGAGAGAAGAGAGTCGAGGGTATTTACCTAGGATATGAAGGGGACGTAGAGGCTTCTATTTGTGCAGAGTTGCCCACAAGGAAGAGACCTAAGTTGATCCTACATGAAAAGTGTTAAGCTATATCACTATAAACATGTTAGCTGTTGACAAACACATTACGTGAAAAAGGAAAAAAAGACTTCAAAAATTGCTTGGACATAAGACAATGCTGGTATGTATGGCTAGCAAGATGTGTTATGCTAGGGACCATGCGACAATCCGATTGGCCTGTGACTGCTGCAAACTGCATTGCAAAACAATCACAAAAAAAAGACAAACATGTATATAGACATAGTTTAGTGGGATGCCCCCACACTAGATGAGGACAAGACAATTGGATGTAGACATATTTCAAAAAGAAGTAAGAAGTCTATGGTGATATAAATATGATAGTCCCCTTTTAAGATAAGTTGTGCTATGCAAAGGAGCACAAGTTACAATATGGAGAAGAGATGTTGTGTCATGAAAAACATAGCGAGATGTATCCATGGAATGTTATCTAACAAAGATAACACAAAACCCACAACATTAACAAAAACATGCACAAAAGAGGCAAGAGGAACCTAGTAGTTGAGGTTAGTAGGATTCATATTAGTAGCATTTATATATAAATGCATATGACGTCATCATATTTCCAAATATTTCAGATTGTGAAGGAGCGCATAAAGACAATAAAAATTCAGGTCAACATGGAAGATGCCTAAACGCCTCGACACTGTACACAGTCCCCTAATGTCGAAAGTCAAAGTATGGTAGAAAGAAGAATGATGATGCAAATAGAAGTGTATGACAGATTTTCTCCATTGCATCCAAGTACCCGCGAGGGTATGTTGGGTCCTCTTGGAGAGAGCACAAACATATACAAACAAGCACGAGGTAACATAAACAAACATACAAACTTTAATCTAAAGATATGAAAAGGCATTGCACTAGTCAGTCACCTCCAACAAATCATTGTTCTCCCAATCTTGATCATAAGGGGAAGGAGGACGAGCTCGTAGAGGCACAATGGCCAAGGTGATGCCAAGTATCTCACCTGCAGCAAGAGCTAAGGACAAGGATGCCTCAATGTTCTCATCCAAGAGCTCTTGCGAGTCAAGTGTCAACAATCTTGTGAAGATAGTCAACAACGTTTAAATATCCTCCAAAGAGTCAAACATACACTTTTTAGAAGAGAAGTGAGGGGACTCAACTGAAGGTTGCGAAATAGGAGTTGCAACACCAACCTTCGAAAGAGTTGCAATGACGAACTCTGGAGAAGGCGAAACTTTCTCAACTAAAAGAATAGAAGAAGAAAGGGGAGCCAAAAGAGAAGACTTCTTATGATGGAACTCGGGTATGGGGCCCTGTTCAAACTTACGCTTAGGCGATTGATATGAAATCCTCATATCAATTATGGTAGGTTGGAGGATTTTGGGAAAGCTAGAATAATGGATCTGTTAAGAAGCAAGAGGAGTAGACAAAGCCATGATAGACATGACCTTTGTTTGAAGCACGCCAATCAACTGTGCAAATGGAGGTATATCAGACAAAGAGGTGATAAGGGGCAGCTTCAAAAAAGGAGCAATGAACACTTGCACCCTTTTGGGGGGAGGTTCATCAACATCTCCCAAAGAAGTCGGAAGCAAGATAGAAGTAGAAGTGGAAACATGAGTAGAGACAGAAGGAGAAGGAAAAACTAGAATTGGAATAGAAGAAGACTTAGAAGCTGAAACAAAAGACTCATCATCAGTCTTTGGCGTAGCATCACGTTCCTAAGCTTTTGCCCATTGACGATGACATAGTTGGGTTCCACGAAATGAAGCTTGAGAAGTCATTTGTGCAACCGTTACTAGCAGCAACAAAGGCTCCAAAGATGAAACAGGAGGTGCTACAGACACAAGGACCTTAGCCGCGACCACAAATACCTTTTCTCCTTTTTCTTTGGAGTAGACAGAGGAATAGGAGGAGCCCTCGAAGGTCGAGGTGCAAGTATAACATGTGAAGGACAAGCCGAAGAGGAATGCTCACCTTTTCAAAACAAAGTAGGGTGAGTGATGTCAGGAAGAAAATGGGAAGATCAAACACATAGGACTTTGAGTTTGGCAATGTGGGTGCCTTTAGTTTTCTTGTGCTAGGCACAAGGGAAGGAACAAGAGACATCATTGGAGGTTGTAGGGTCTTAGAGGAATGAGGAGGTTTACTCGAGGGAGCAGACTTGTCCTTAGCTCCCAATGAAGGAGTAGAGGACAAAGCATGATGCTGCGCATGAGTAGACTAGGAAGGAGCTATAGGAGGAGGTAGGATCGACTCAAGTGTGGATTCCTTGATCCTATACTTGTAATATGCTTTATATAATAGGTCAATCTAGGGCAGCAAGGTCCTAACGTAGTAGGCTAGAAATGGTCAAGAGAGAAGCCCTCACGTGACACTAGTTGCTTGTATCCGGTGTCCTGGATAGTTTGCATAGTGCCATCACAAGGAAACTTCAAACACTTGTGGACTACATAAGTGACAACATCTATGGAAATCAACCACAAAATTTGTAGTTTATCCCAAAATTAGTCGGATTTTGGAATAACAATTTGTTGTCGAGACAACCTTAGGTCCCACAAGGGATTGACAAAGAAACAAATACCATAGGAGGTAGAGAAAGGCCATCTTGAGTATGGATAGTGGCCTTTGAGTTGTCATATCTCACCCCATGTAGGCCATTGATGAGAAACGTCTCCTTTATGATAACATTGACCCTGCAAGTAGGATCAACCATAGCTCTCTAACAACATTATCATTGATCCGTGTAGTTATGGATAGAGGAGCATACTCTCCATGGAACGATGAGTCTTTAGGTGTGAAGGATATATCAAGCATTTTAACCTTTTGACTTGGATGGGAGATTGGAGTAATGATCACCATGTTCACATACTCAAAATTACTAGGTGGAGAAGGAGAAGTAATAAAATTTGAAGAATGAGGTGGATAAGGATATAGATTTGTAGGTGACTGTTGGGTTTAGCAACAAATTTATTTGAATTCCGTTATCAACAAGTCGGATGGTACCAATTCCGTTATCAACAAGTTGGATGGTACCACTATGCATGTGGTCTTGGATCATGTCTCACGCACATAGTGCTTGGCGTCCACCCAGGCACTTGATGATATTGATAGAATTTAGAAGCATCACATCACCTAGGGTATGACTTGTTATTGGGAAGTCCAATTTTGGGGAGGGTGATCAAATTGTTCTTCAATAGTTTTTGGAGCACACTCAAGTAAGAATCAAATAACTTCATAAAGATCCAAGATCCAATTTTGTTGATATCCAAGTGTGCCTTTCTGAGTTGCCCAAGGAATTGTAACTACATTTGCCACTGCTTTATTCTTTCTTTATGCCTTAGAAGAAGATACAACTCCATAACTATGAGGACGTGAGGACAAGGAAAAAGCCTCACTACGTCAAAGTTTGATGATAATCCCACAATGCAGTACACACATGTGAAAAAAGATATTTCATCAAAGAATTTTGTTTCCTTAATGCTAGTTGTAGATTTCCCATGAACATCCTCTAGATGTCATTATCATGCAAGGTTTAGGGAATTTGTGAAGATACAAACTGATAACCAGAGATTAAATCAGATAACTTTTCATTAGGTTGCTTCTTGCAATGGACAAGTTTAGTAATAATAACCTGAAAGGGCTGTAAGAACTGATGCAAAAGTTGTTCGAAAGAGAATATAGAGCTATCAAGTAACGTGTAGAACCAGTCCAACGTGGCCTCCTTAAGGGAGCGTGGGAATAACTTTGCCAATAAATGAGCTTGATGCAAGAAATCATTGCAAGGCGTAGTGAAAGAATTAGTGTGCGCCTAAGGATCTCCCTTACCACTATATTTTTCGACCTATGGAATCTCCATCCCGTGGGGCATAGGTGCATTCGGGATAGTTAAAGCATAAGGGCTTCGACAATAATAAGATGTCAATGTGGATTGCGTAGCAGCATTGGTCAAGTTGGCAAGCTAGGATTGCATTTGGCCCATGTTTTGCAATAGGGTATTCAAAATGGGATTAGATGGAAGGGGAAGTGGAGGTGGATTAACCATTGTGGCAGAAACCTGAGCTATGGAAGCATTGACTATGGAAGTAGGATTTGTGGGAGCGATTGAAGAAGGGATGGAATACCCCAAAGGATTCTAAGACACAATAATACCAGGGATAACTTGATTCACAAACACAGTGTTTGTATTATCAACAAACGATACAGATTTTATAATAGGATTAGACTCCACCATGTGTACAAATACTTCAAGCATCGGAATAGGGCAATTGGGTGCCAACGAGTTCGAGTAAGCATCATGAGGTTGAGACAAAACAAATGTGTGTGCGGGCGCATGTCTCAATTATGTTGGTCAATGCATGGAGCAACTCAAGGGCTTTGCGATCTGAGATAAGCAAGTCTCTTCAATTACTAAAAATAGGGGCCACTTGAGTGAACAAGCTATCACAATGAAATTTTTTGAAGTCCCTCAGGTTCTCTTCACAGGACTGCATCTGCTCAAAGGGGACCCTAGGAGCAGCCTCGTGGTCCATAGAAGGAGACCTAGTAGAAGTATTTGTCTGAAAATTTGGTTTAGGGTTTGAATTTGAAGAGTTTGTGAAAGTAGGACGGAAGTTGGGAGAGTTAGGATCTCCAGAAAACATCGGTCCAGGTCTGGTAGGAATGTATCTAGTTTTAGGTATGTTTAGGATTCTCAAGATTCTTCTAACTACATTCCCAAAAGTTGTAGACTGGGTCGTGAAGCTTACAGAAGGCTATCACAATACACGGTCTTATGAACCTTGGAGGGTGAGAGAAGAGGATTTGAGAAAAAAATCTCTTGTTTCCATTTTAAAAGACAATTTTTTTGCAAATTTTTTAATGTAAAGGTGAGTTGTCAGGTTCACGAAAATGTAGAGTATGAAAAGTGAACTGCTACGAAGGATAATCAAATCCGTAGAGAGCTTAAATTCCAACCCTCCACTCAGATAAGCCCAAACATAACCGCGTCCTCCAGGTTTATCTTCCAATATGTGTTTTTCAGCATGTACAGGATGTATCTAACTTCTCGGCACTTTAGAAATCAGCAGCACAGACCACAGAGATCTTCCGAGCAATCCAGCTTGCTCTCTGTCTAGGATGTTTGTGCGGTGCATGGATGACAACACGGTGCATTAGAGTCCTGTACAGATAGAAAACAGAGATTGCCACAGAAAAAGCAGAATGGTCTTTACAACATTCCAATGTTTGGAGAACTGTGAAATATGATTAAACAGTGAACTAAAATAACTGAAAGGAAAGCTTGTAAATGAAAGTAAATTACTGAAATGATAAAGAAAGGTTATTAGAGATTACTAGAGATATCAAATAGCTCACATACCTTCTCCAGATAGCACCTTCGCCAGCACTTATGCACAAAAGATTGAAGAAAATTGTTGGGCGTTGTGTAGGGGTTTACCTCAGTCAAACCCCCGCTTTGGTGTTCCCATGTCCATGGACAACCCGGACAAAGATATCGATAATAGACATAAAAATGAAGTAAACAATATGCTATCAGAATAACAAGACAATATGCTCAATAAACTTTAAAGAGTTAGCACTCTTCAAGCACAGAAGCTTAACAGTCTGTAAGTGCAGCAAAGAAGCAACAGAAATTCTAAAGTGATAGCGACCTCTTCGTGTGATGACAAAAATGTTTCAAGATATCGCTATGATGAAGAAAATGGTGGATAATAGAGTATTCATATAATGCTGTTCAAGAATGGTAGAATGCAAGAATGGAGTTCAAATCTTGGAGTTGGAGGAAAGAGGAAGAGGTTTTAATCAAAGATATTAAAGTTAGGCAATTCCTGACATTGATATAGGTTGGCAAAGGCATTAGACCAACAAGATGCAGCAAGTGTAACGTCCCAATGGCTAGCACAATCGCGGATTTTTAACAGGATGCTAGCGTGTTGCATGGACTTTTGCACGGGGTGCATTCTTGCAGGTGAAAACTGGACTTAACGGTCAAGAATTCAGGCACGCATGGTACTAGTGAATGCTTTGGATCAGGAGTAAGGATAAAGAGCACAAATGTCTTAATTATAACTAAAGGGAAGGCGCGTGTGATGTGAAATTACATAGGATGCAATTTACGGCATTACATTTGTCATAAAATTGTCTTCTAGAGATCTTTTATACTTAAAGTGTTAAATGTATACAATCCAATTAATGGGAATTAGGCATAGTTATAGATACATAAGTCAACTTCTGATTCATCACACAAATTAATAGGATCTCGTTCCACCTATTGCAGCAATTATTCCTGAGATTTTCTTTTCAAGAGCAAAAGATGTAGATATGTGGCAACCATTGACAATTTTTAATTCATATCCAAGGAACTGCAAATCTGCTTCTTGTTTATCTTGCAGTAATCTCTATATTCCATTATGTTCTTACCAAAGTATATCCGCCCAGAAATTTAAAAACAAAAATTACGTAAAAAATTAGCTTAGGTTGAATGCACTTGAATGTTTAATAATATACAATTAGTATTACTGCTTCATTCTCATTAAGTTTTATCCACTGACTGTGCTCTGTATTGCTTATAGGGTTCCATGTAGGTCTGGAATGTGTACAACCCCTTTGAAAGTAACAGCTTCTCAACTAATTTCCAGTGAGATTTTTCCTATGTTCGCAGTGAAAGCTATTCTCTATCCTGGTGCATTTGTGCATGGCCTTGCAGTCAACTTGTCTTTTCCTAGATGGGAAGGCCTGTTGGAACAGTACAATTTAACTAGCATCCAGTCAACATCTGCAGAAATTGATCTTCAGCGCCTTGAGGTAATCTTTTCTCAGTTCCTGTCTGTTCAACAAGCAGGATGTCAAATCAAACTTTTGAATTACTATGTGTTTCTCTCAAGTGAGCTGCTTGACAGCTTTTAAATTGCAGCGTTGACTGGCTTTTCAATAATAGTTTGTAAAGATGCATCTGTTAATTGCTTTTTCTGGTCTAACTATTCTACGTTATCCTTTTTGCATATAGTCTATTGTGTGAGTGTGTATTTCACTCTATGAATAATTGTTTCATTGTTTTGTGTGTGTACTTCACTCATTTTTAATTTTTACCTTTTACTAAATCAAGCTGCCATTTTTTTTCAGGTGTTAGCAGGTAGCTACTTTGCAGTCGCAGGTGCTTGTGTAGGTCTCTTGAAGCAAGGGCGGATGAGCATGTTTGGTAGTCTCCTTATAGTTTGGGGTCTCATCAAAGATAGTTTACTTGGAAAACCTGCCAACACTGATCCGGCAAAAGCCGCATATCCTTACCCCACAATGCTTATTGCCTTATTATGTTCATTTTTTGCTGTTAAATATGACATGAACAAAGTAAAATCAATTGCCAAGCCCCTTGCCAAACCTTTGAAGAGCTCTTCGAAGGCTAAACTTAAATAAGACCTGTAAGCTGTTTATGCCTCTTTGGGCACAGCAAAAACCCTGATGGTATACATCTTGCAAATTGAGGATCTTGTTTTGGTCAAAGAATTTATTATAATTTATTCTTGCTATTGTGCTTTACTAAAATTAATTCTTTTATTTAGGGACACTTTTTGGAATATGTGATTTCATTTTGTTTGTTTCTCTCACCGCTTCCATGGGAATGTGGTTTGTGATAGGAAATGCATCACGATGACATTTGCTCCTAGAAAAGATAGTGTAATTTATCAAGTATGATAAGGTTGTGAATGCAAGACTGATAAATATATGTTTTGTACTGTTAGATAATTTTGCTATAATGCTAACTTGTAATTTGATATACAATATCAGGGAGGAGAGTAACGAGATCTGAATTTCTAACAAGCAATTTCACACATGGGGTTGAGGGACTATGTGTTAATATTGTTCGTATTTTTTCCCTGATAAAAGAGATTCCTAAGAAGTTGCCATCTTAATGATTCAAAGAAAGATTCCACCATAATATAATACTTCTTTAACTTTAAACTGCTTTTGAAAGCTTTTATTGGTTCAAATTTGATTGTTCACTCAATATTTGGAGTAGGACGAAGACTTTGCGTTGAGATTTAACTCCCTTATGTTGCATTACTTTTTCAGCATATGGATCTGCAGTCTTCCCTCAAGTGTCAAGATGTGTATTAGGTCCATTTTTTAAACAATGAGGTGTAAGCAAAGAATATGTAATGTCCAAGCAAATTATCTCGAAATAGTAAATACACATAATGGAATACCAAAGAAGATGTTGCATAAAGAGCAAATATATATAAGATAAGTGTTCTAAAAAGATGAAATCCCTAAAAATGCAGGCAACAAACAAATTGGTACTTGAAATTAAATTGTTGGAAGACTTCTAGATGTCTCTAAAAGTTCTTGAATCTATTCAAAATTGAGATTCATATACCCTTCTTTACAAGATTCTTTAAACTTAGTTTACTCATGATCCATGATGAAAAAAACGTTTGGAGGGTGATTAATGTGACTGTGGCAATGTGTTCATTTGTCAGCATGGTGTCTGTTTGAGGCTGTCCATATTTCTTCTTCCTAGATTTTGCTATGCTCTGTGTCTATGGCTTGTAAATACTTTTTGTTAATTGATAGGACACTTATTTTTTCCACTCATTGCTGCAGAGGCATACAAGGCTGCAGAGAGTATCCATCACCATATTATGGATATCAGCAGAGCAATATTGCTGACTGCTAGCTATATTCTCCATTATCTTATTGAATTGTTGTTTATACTGGCTTAACTGGGTTCTAACTCTTATGCTTGAGCACGCTTCATGCAAAAGTCAGATTAGGGCTATGGTAAATTGTACTTAGGTTGGCTAGCTTATTGAAATTTATCATACTAGAGTTTGCTTCAAGCTATATAGAGTTTAAAACTTGATGGAGGTTTTACTTTTATGCTCTATTAATTTATTAATAGATTATTCCATCATCATTTTTCCACCTTATAAGATGGGCACATGCCATTAGCTGATTGATGAGTTTCTGACTGAATTTGGTTCCTATATTGAAACCATACATTTTCTAGACTTGTAATGCATTCATGTGATGACCTTCTCTTGCCAGATATTGTATGAAGTCAACACATGTATCAAAGGCTTAGTTGCAAACTAATATTCTTGTAGATGATATCAAAGACTTACTCCATTGTGAGGCCATTGCAATAGGTAGATTGGAGTGATAATAAGCTAATATACTTACTCACTTCCTAATGTGATTGATACGATAGGATGTATTGATGTGTTCTAGCTCTAAAATCTTACAATACCGCCACCTTCCTTGATTTAATTGGACGTAGTCGCATTCTCAGCTCTAAAAGGCTGTGATGCTGTCACCTCTCATTCAAGATACAAAATCCTACAGCACGCTGAAGAGCCAAGATTGCTAATTTAAATGTTATCATTTTAGTAGGATATTTGATTTGTAATTTCACTAAGCGTTGTCTACTATAAATCATAACAAACTTCTAGTTTATAGAACAATTGAAAGCCAACAAATTGAGGCGGAAATTGATGTGTGCAACAGGTGCATCTATTGACTATGTTGCTTATGTTGATTTCAACATGTTAATGGTTCACATCCATGTGTACACTACTGAGAAGCAAACGTATCTATTGTTAGAAATGAAGGCAACCACTACAATATGGAAATCTGTTTTAACTTGTAATTTTGACACAGATTTTAGAATAATAATGGAGAAATGATTTAAGCTGCACAAAAATAACACAACTCAAAAGCAATGCACATAACACATTGATTAATGTGAAGAAAACCCTTTCAAGTAAATAACTCTACTAGTAAAAGAGTGCGAATCTGTAATCTCTTCAAAGAGATTTCAACATAACTATTTTTTCCAATCTTGCATTCAATTCTGTAGCATTTGTGAACTTGTAAAGCAATTTTCATACAAATTTATGCAAACTTCACTTTCAAAAGTTTGTAGCATAGAAAATGAACTACCATGAAAATGACGTGCACATTGGTCAAGTCTCAATTCACCACTTTGGAATGATCACATGCAACCCAGAATTACCTCCTCTAGATCCTCTTATAACTGAAATAAAGTGTCATAGTTGTAATAGATGCTCTTATAACTAATGGCAATTGTTTTAACATCCCAAAATATCGTATTCTCAGGTGGATGCCTAGTTTTTCTAACTTCCCTTATTTATTGTTACCATGATGAGTGACCAATAAAAGTAACTTAGTAACTTCCTATCGGTAAATAATTAATTACCAATATCAATAAAACTGATTTACTATATCAACAAAAAATAATATTACCTTTGTTGGTTAAACTATGCATCCCTTATGAATGATTTACAATATGTTAGGAGTGATTGAATTATTTGAGATTTATAAAGTTGATGTCACCTGAATCTCAATATTCTCCCATTTGACATCATACAGCGTAAATACACTCATAGGAAAACATAAACAAAAATCAACTAAGTACTAGGAACAAAGTGTATAACTCAATTAAGTACATAAGTCAATATGTCCATCTGCAGTCAATTCATCAACAAAGTGGTATTGTACATTCACATGATTAGTCTATGTATGATGCATGGGGTTGTTAGCTAAACATGTTGCACTCTGGTTATCACAACCAATGCAAATAATCTTGCAATCAAAACATGGCTATCACAAACTCTGTAACCAAATTGTCTCCTTATAGACATGGGTAGTAGCCATATGCTTTTCTTAAATGGTGGATATAACAATTGTAGCCTACCTTTTATCATCCAGCTTACCACTCTTCCAAACAAAGTAAACACACGCCCACTAGTGGACCTTCAACTATCTGAGTCACACACCCACTCTTCATCATCCAAACCTTGTATGTCCAATGCTTCGACCACATTAGTAGTCCCCAAATATTCCAATAGTAATTAGAAGTACCTTACAAATATCTAAATACCCCTTTAACATGATTTCAATGCTCTTTATTAGGGTTAGACATAAACCTTCTTGAAACTCCCACTACTTGTGCAATATCTAGCTTAATAAGAGCAATTAGATATAATAAAATTTCTACAACACTAGCATAAAGCACATTAAACATATCCTCTGAATCATCATCATTCTTAGAACACATATCTTACAAAGGCTTAGTGCCAACCTATAAAGGAATTCTTTCTAGTTCACAATCATGTTGCAGCGTCGTAAATTATATTCCTCTATACTTTCACATTCATTTTGGGATCACTTTGGTTGCTGTAATTTGGACACCTAGAACAATGTTGAGTTCACTGACCTTAGTTTTGACAAAAACTGAAGACTATGATGCTAGATGTAGTGCCTCTCATATTTTGTCACTTTATTTTGCTCTGAGCTAGACTTTGTTATGTGATTTTGTGATTGTTCGTATATTATTATTTTGTATTGACATTCATGTGATGCACCTAGTTACAATTATATTCTTTTGATCATGTAGATATCACTGTTGATTTGGATAATAGTTTATACTTGCATGTTAGTGATGATCATGTATGCATGATGACTCTATAATGACGTGACATGATGTTATATGATGATATCTAGTTTACATTTTATATGAAGATATTTTAGTTATATGGATCTTGATGTGATTTTATTTTGATTTTGAGGTATTGTGGTTTATCATGCCTTGTTATCCGATTGGGGGATCTAATATATGCTTATTACGACCATAAATGTGATTTAAATGCATAGATCAAATGAAACTATTATTATTACTTTTCTAGTCGGTAATAGTTAGCCATATTTAAGACCATCGGACACTCCAATCATTCAAATCCGCGAGCATATTGCCCCAATGTAGGCACAAGCCTGTGAGCACAACAACCCAACAAGGATTTGAACCTTGGTGGCAACATCACCAGCGAAGTTTTTTAACCGCTACTCTAAATGGGTCATCCCAAATGAAATTATTATTATGATGTTTTACATGATAATCAAATATGAAAGGGTTACTATCGTAACATTCGAATACATAAGAATTATTATGTTGTTAAAACACCACTTAATTATTTTCAATTTTTGGATCATTTAAATATGTGTTTTGGCTATTTTATATGTATGAGAAACTAAACTCGATGTGTGTAAGTTGTAGTGATGACATGTATCGAACATTGACGCCACTGGCTCCAAAGGTCTAAGCATGTCTTTATCCTTGACAGTGGTTATAAGAGATAGTCACATTGGTCATTCATGGTATTTAGCCAATATTGTTCCTAGTTGGGATGATGTATCTGTATTTGCATTATTACACCTTTCGTTACTGTGTAGGTGAAGTCCGAATTACCCTTGCAAAAATTATGGAAGACCACTCATGTGTGTACGTAGTCAAGTTATCCGTAGTTGTTGTGGTTGAGTGTTTTAAATTATAATATTTCAAATTGATTAATGTTGCCGACAAATATGCCGTATATGTATTCCAGTCAATTGGAATTAAATATATTAAGTTTTGGGAACTGTTGGGGAGTTTTAATTGGTATTTGATTTAAATGATTTTAGTCAATTTGTATTTTAGCCAAATTGACATTTTTGAAAGGGCTTTTTGTTCAAAAAGTGAGTTCATTATTCTCACTTGGCTTTGATGAAATTGAAAATTTGCTCTCCAACCCTCGTTAGAGAAATTCAATTTTTAGCTTGGGGAGATTGTGTTGTAGATTTTTGTGGGCATTGGTTCATTGGATTCTTGTCGGGATTGCTTTGTGTAGTCGGTAATTTCATCGGCTCTCATAGAGTGTTCTTATTTTTTTTTGTCCATATTGGATTTTCTCTCCAATTTGAGGTAGAAAACCTCATTTCTCTCATTCTTTAATTTTAGCATTTCTAGTTTGTTGATTTTGCTATGTGGGATGCTATTATGCTTGTTCCCCACTCGTTTGATTCAATTTGATACTTGTTTGCATTTCTTTGCAAATTAGATTTTGGAAATGTGGTTTTATATAACGTTATGCTGCCCACTTCTTTGTGTGGATGAAAAAAAAAATTATTGGATTTTTGTGATGTTGTTCACTTGGGAACCAATGGATTTTCCTAGAATAAGAAGATTCCATGTTTGAATCTTGGGCGTTTTTAGAGGTCCATCAATGGCAATGGCCTCCAAAACTAGTTTCTAGCCTAGAATGACATTTTTGGAGAGTTAGAATTTGATATTTGTTATAAGTTGACCCAATGTGAAATGTTGGTTATATTTGTGGGATTTCCTTTTGAGGATCGTTGGGATCCAAACTCTTGGTTTTGTGACCAATTGAGCAAGCTTGTGCACAATTGTTATTTGTTGCTCGGAAATTAATCCTTTTGGGGTTTTATGTTTTTATGAGTTTGATTATTGCTATATGTTTTGAGACACAATTGAGATTATTTAGGGATCCATACTCTTGGCTATGATGCTAATGGAGTGTGCTTGTTGCACATTTGCTAATTTTGCAAGTGATATGATATTGTGGATATGTTATTTTGGCACATTGTTATATTTGATATTGTATTGGTTTCATGAGATCTTATTGAGATCTTCCCTCTTGGCATAGTGGCCAATGGACTTATGCTTGTTAGATTGTATAATCATTTTGGGATCTGCCTCTTGGTGAATACCAATTGAGTACACCATGTAGAATGATGATATTATGACCTTTGTGTCCTTTGAGCATTTTATTGTTTCCCTGGTTGTGACATTGTACCTCCTTTGGTGAAGTTGAGCCTTAGGATTAGTTGTTTTGAGTAGGTATGAGGAGTGAATCCTAAAGCATCCCTGACCGGCCTGTAACTGGTTAGATGGCAATCATGTTGAAGGAGTTATTAAAAAGTAAAAACATAATGAACTAATGAGTTAAACATTAATCATGATAAGTGAAGTCCCCAAGCACGTTGTAAGGACTATCATGAGGCCATGGGTGACTTGAGATGCAAAATTGCACATGTATGGGCATGTGGTGGTGATTCTTTATGTCTGATATTCTCATCCGTTTGAGATAGTGATTGATGTCGAGTAGCAGTGCAGTACTTGTTGCCACACCTGATGAATGTTTGGTTCTCTAGCACATAAGTCCTAGTAGTCTAAGTAACACCTTGGATATTGGTTTCTAAGCATGTTCAGTATTGCATTTTGGTATTATATTCTTCATGTTGAGTGTTGCTCCATGTTGGTCTTATGTGAGCTATTGATTATTTGCATTCTATATGCACTGATTGACGTGAGTGTAAGTCTTTATCCCTTATATGCTTTCTTCATTGTTTTGGTTGTGCAATTATCTCCATAAGCTCGGTGGGGTGGCCCCGAGGGTGCGACATGGTCGGTAGGCACGACAAGCCACTGTTGAGGGCCGGTGCACAAGTGGATGACCAACTATAGAGACCTCTACATGACCCCACATGAAGGGGATGATATGTATTTAGTTATATGTTGGAATCAACATAATCTCATGTATATTTTATCTAAGTTAAGGGCGAGTTTGTTAAATTAGCGCCTATGCTTGTATTTTAGGGCATGCATTAATCAACACGCCTGCCCCGCAAATAGTGCCTCCACTCCCATTGGTCTAAGACTTATTATGCCACTATGCCAGAAAATTATGTTTTAGCGCATGCGATTGGCAAATTGGGTCCTACTCTTTTTGGCACATATGGTCAGCTTTTAGTGCCAGCGTGCCATCTGGAATAAGACTTTCCAGTCACTAGACTAGGCCTTCAATGAGTTTTAGCACCAGTGCTTGCAGTGTACGCATGAGCTTTTTTAGTGCGTGCGACTACATTTTAGTGCCTCTTCCTAGTTAGGCTAGAAATTGGTTTTCTGATCTTGGTTGGTTTCGAGATGGTTTGTACTTGCATTTATTATGTTTCCCTTTGGATCTTGCACACTGGTTAATGGCTAAATGAACTTGTATGATTAGTCATCATAGGAACACTTCAATTGGGTTTAAAATGAATCTAGAGGATCGATCTAGTCTCCCCTGCTTGCAGTTGTGTGATCTTGGCTGGCTCGTCCTTGTGTGTAGCTCGTTGGACCTAGTTTGAGCTTTTGAGGCAACTCAGGGAACATGAAAATTCCATTCTAGTTGCATTGTAGGGTGTCTTGGAACCCTTGGAAGTTGGCAAGACTTCGGTTTGTGCACGGTCATGGAATGATTGTTGTCCTTATGCTTATGTTGTGATCTTTTGTTATGCGCGTGTTAATGTTATTGTTTCAAAAAAACATATTTCCGTGCATGTTTTACCCTATGTTCCAAGGGTTCCTTGGTAGGGCATTACATCTGGTATCAGAGCCCATGTTCATACACTGGGTTTGACTGGTGGGTGATTGTTTATGATATTCTTGATGCTTATTGTTGTTCGTTCACTACCTTAGTATGACTTATGTATGTGTTTATGATGGTTCTAATTCCTATCTTATTCTGTTGTGAAGGATGTCTCCTAGGAATATGAATTGGGGGTGGAATAGAGATCATTGTACCGACACACGATGAAATCCTAGATAGGAGGATCATCAAAAAGAAGAACAGGAAGATCGTCTGAACGATCATCAAGATGATCATAGAGGTGGCTGGAATGATGGCATTATGCATCCTTAGATCGTTAACTTACTATAGGAGCTTATTACATTGTTGGGACCTCGTCAAGAGGAATCAAAGCATAGAAATTCACAGTCATCAGATCACGACTATCAGGAGGAGAGGAGAGAGTGTGAGTGTTCTCATACTCCAAGCAGTTTAGAGTAGATCAAAGGAGGGGCAGAGAGTCCCCTCACAGGAGAGACTGCACATGGGTGGATGAGGATGCTATTCTAGCAAGACATATGAGAGACATTCATCAGTCGCATCCATCTACTTTTGAAGGCTCTTATGGAGGTATAGAGGCGTAGACATGACTGATAAATCGTGATCATTGCTTCGCCATGCATTAGTATGCAAGAAAAACTAGAGCTCAATGTACCACCATGCATCTAAGAGGTTTTGCGTCTACTTGGTGGCACATGGAGGAGTAAATCCTTTGTGCTTTGTTGGATATCTATACCCTGTATACATGGCGCAAGAATCTTGGGTTCACCCATGAGAATTTCATTTGTTTTGAAGTTTCTAAAGCCCTGTCACCAAATTCATTTTCTCCAAATTCTTGAATTCATCCCATTCCATGCGATGATATTTCTTTGAAGCACGCTATGTTGATAGTTTATATGCCTTGTGTATGTTTCCACATTTTATATACCTGTCCACCAAACTTTTGTAACTACAACATCTGACAGTGGCTTTATGTTTTGTGAATTAGATGGATTATCTCATGTCGCAATAGTTGTCAAAGACTCCATCTGCCTTTCCTATAGTATTACATTTTGCATGCATGCTTACGAGAGCATTTCTAACTATAATATCTGACAAAACCTTTACACAAATATGCTTCGATGCTTGTTCATAACCTGCTGAAAAATCCCAAAACATGAGAAGATGTGGGCAAAGGTTGAAGAATCAGCTTTACACCCTCCAAATGCATTTGCTTGGAAATTTCTGAAACCATTTTCTCGAATTCGTTCTTTGCAAAATTAGCAAACATTGCATTTAGTAAGGCGACTTCATAGGGAGCACGATATAACAATCCACAAATTAGTTAGAATAACTGACTTTTCTATTATAGACATTTTTGTAAACTTATCCAACTTGGCCAAATAGCTGATAATTAGCATGTGAACGTTTTGGTTGTGGGTCACCTTAGTTCATTGGAGTTTTCCAAAACTTTTGAAAGTTGGCTGAATTACCGATGATTTGTTAATAAAGCATATGGGAAACTTTGATTTCCCCAACAATTCACCCACACCAAAATACTTTCACAACTTGGCCAAGTTGCCAAAATTAATAATCTTAAATTGCATTGGAAAGTCCTTTAATTGATTTATCAACTTGGTGGAATAGTTCATGACACAAAAATATTCATTGATCTTTTGAAATGTTTTTTAATTATATTAAGTGACCCATAAAATTTAATCTTCCATGAATTTAAGAATTCTTTATGTTTGATATATTTTTCACAGTTTCAATTTCAGTGATTCCTTGATATCGTAATATATTGCTGAGGCATAACATTTCAGGACACGTGCTTCAACAAAATTGGTGATGAAAGTATTGGTCTGATTTTATCTTTTCATGATCAAAACTTGATGAAAACTTAGATCTCAAAATATTGAAACATCCATAACTTTTGAACCATTAATCATTTTGTGAGGCAATTTTGTGAGGGTGATCAAAATGAAGCCATGAGAAGAACCCATAAAAATAGGCATCTTATGAGTTGTTAAAATCTAGATTTATTTATTTTTCAAAACAAGATCCTTACAAATAAAAGCTATTAAACCTCAAAATCCTTGAATTAGGTTGAATTGAAAATGAACCACGCTGCTTGAAATACCATCAAGATTTTTCCTATAAACAGGTTGATGGATTGGGTCATAATTTTCAACATCCATTCATTTTTTTCATTGCATCAATATGTTGTGTCACTTTTAGGACTAGGGTGTTCATCCTCTAGACTCACCATGACCATAAGACCTTAATGCTAACATACTTACCATGCTACATCATTGAATTTACCCCCGATATAGTATGTAAGCATTAAGGTGTAAGAATTTACATGGAAATTAGTTTGTAATGGATATAGTATTTTCGAGGGACATGCCAACAACCTGCCATGTGTGTGTGGATATGAGTAAACTCTTTGAATTTCCTTGTGTGTGTATAGCCAATTGTGGGAGTGGCTCCCAATGGGGGGATTGTCCTACAAAGGGGCCACTAGGTAACCCATTATGAAGTCCTTAATCAAGTGATAACATTAATAAAATTAAACGGGTAAAGCACTTAATTAAGATAAGTATGGATATGTGGGCCGAGGTGTACTGACCTCCGAGATTCCTCCTACGTGCCTTGTGGGATCCCATTAGCCAAGGATGTAATGAAGAAGTGTCAGGGTGTACCGACATGTCAAACACCTCATATGCACAAGAGGATCACTTGGCGCCACATGGGTCAGAGGGACATTTGTTGATACTACCATTCTTAGACTGTGCACCTGCTCTGTGGTTCAGTGAGTTTGTGGATATGTGTGGTGGAGCTTGTTACTTGTACAATGTTTATGTTGTGATCTTGGTTGTGCTATATCAGTATGTGTGTATGTGATATTGTGCATCCAGTGTGATCACGCCTCTTTTGAATTGCATGATGTTGTGGTTTCATGTGTGTATATACCCTATATGTGCATCTTGGTTATTTGTATGGGCTGCATGGTTATCTTCTTGAGCACGGTGGGAGAGGGCACGAGGGTTCCTCGCAGTCGAGTGGCGTGACCAACAATCATTGGGGATCAATGTATAGGTATTGAGCAGTCCCAAATAGTACTTGTAACCCTTCTATACTTGAGAGTCACTATGATTTTATCCTCACTTTAATTTCATGCATTATATTATTATGTGGTAATATGAGAAATTGTATATGTGCTCATTGGTTCATTGATCATGGTGTACATTTGGATAGACTAGATTATATTCATGAGATGGTTTATTTAGTTTACTATGATGGAATTGGATGCATGCTCTTTATCTTTAGTACTTGATGATCTCATTTGAATGTATTATGAAACTATTGTATCTTGTTATAGTTTCATGATATTTAGTGTAGATACATGTCTAAAATGATGTGGGTTATGGTATATTAATCTTATATGAAGTACTCTTGACCTACTTTTATGTTCCCTATACCTCCTAGAATGGGAAATGACGCTTAGTAGACTTGAAGAGTTAGAACACCAAAACCTTTAGTTTTCCAAGTTTACCCTATTTTTGCGCATACACCCATTATTTTTGTGCATACATTCATAATTTCTATGCATTTATTCCAGAACTATGTAGATGTTTCCTACCTCTTGTGCATATGTGCAACAAATTCCCTACATGCAAGATCTTTGTTCATTCACATACATATCTACAAAATTGTGCATTTATGATAGTTTATAGCCCCACTTAAGCTATTCAAATTTGGGTTTGTGTTTCAGATTCCCAATGTCCTCCTGATCATCTTGGCATATTTACTTTCATGGGTTGACTTCGTTTACTGTGTTTTTCACTCGGTTATCTCAAAATTGGACTTTTCCTAAACATGTCTATAGAGTACAAATGACTTCTTGAGATGTCAAATGGGTTATAGGGATGCTAGACAAGATAAGAGGATCGTGAATGCCATCCAAGGAATCTCTTGGCTTATTGTAAAGTAGTCATTGCAATGTGGCCATGGGAACCTTGGGAACACTTGACCTGTCACCTTGATGGTTTCAATGAAGTTCATGTTTTTTTTGAAAAAGGCATGAGAGCCTGAATATATTATATTAAATTAAAGTTTTCGGTACAAAAGAGATGAGGCTCTCGGTCAACCCAGATGTAGCATTGAAGACTATAAATAGAGACCAAATTCAGCGTTACCTACAAAAGATAAGTGGCTCATATTTAGCTTTGGCCCAAATGATAAAGCAGAAAGAAGTACTGGATCTTACCCCCAAAACAAAGGATTAAAAATAGGACTTCCTTTGAACCAAGCCATTATGCAAAAAGGCTCCAGATACACACATATACAAAGACGACGTGGATAGAATGGGAAAAAAGAAGCAACCCCAATGTGCCAGGGGTGTGTCCTAAGAGAACAAAATAATCAAGTTCATGTTGTCAATGCGTTTGATTGCATTATTATTGTTAGTGCTTTATGATTATATTGTGTTTAACGATAGTGCATTCATGACATTATCAAAGTTAATGGTGCATTGTTAATAAAAAAAACTATCATGTCGTTATGCACCTTGTTCCCTATGGGTTCTCTTACATGGCATGACATGAGTGTATGTCAAATGAGGGAGGATAAATTTCTTATATACCCTTCTCCAGCATTTTGGGGTGCAAAACTTAGAGCAAGCTGACGTGGGTTTAAAAATCCCACCTAAACAAGCTAATCATTACATGGTTCAAATACAACTACTGTATCCAACAACTACATAGGAATAAACACTGATTATGTAGTTCACTCCCAAGTGAAACCAAGGAAGCACTAGCAACAACAGTAGAAACCCCCCATAATGCTAAAAATGGAGAAAGATGAGAGCTCCACTAAAACTATTTATCACCAAGTAGTGCATGAATGTGAATCTAAATGTGTACAAGAAAGTACCTAGTTTCTCAATGTACACACACATAGGATAAAAAATACTAGTATTAAACATCCTCATGGAGGAACACTCACTTGAAAAAGGTGTGATGGATAAACAAAAGACACTACAAAACCCCCATGACACTTTATAATACAATGTATGTACAAAATAAGGCACAATAGAATTTGCAAAATCCATAAAAACCATACACAAGAGTTACACTTGATCTCAATGTGTCTACAAATAGAGAAGTGCATGTAAAAGATGCTCAAAATACCCAAATAGGGAAAAGTGCAATAAATTCATGTAGAACAACTTGAATGAAGTCATGATCAAATGTAAACAAAATAATTTACACAAGCTAAAATAATCATGTAATAATCTAGAATCTGAAAACACACAAAAAAGAATTAAATACAATAGGGGTAAAATCTAGACAAAATGCACAGATAGATGTGAAGAGCTCAAAGAGACATTTCCAACACAACACAAATCACAAAAAATAGGAAATGGAAAAAGATATCACCTTAGGAGAAAAAACACCACATCTCATTTAACAGGCTATAGAAAACTCGAAGAAATCTAAAAAATTACTAGCACCACTAGGTAGCCCTTGAAATCACCTTTTCAATGATATTTCATTTTTGAAAAATGGATGTCGCATGCAAAATTTATGGCCAAAAGAAAAACATCTAAATTTAGTTAGCCAACAACCAACAAACACAACCCTTGTGGCTTGATTACTACAAATTTCACTTACTAAATGGAAAATGAGATAGATACCTAGATGATATTTTAAGGCTTTAAAAAGACCCATAAATCTTTTTTCAAAAAAAAAACAACAATACAAAAAAAAAGTTATGGAAAATTTTTTTTTATTAAATTTTTTTGTGCTACTTTTAACTTATCATTTTTTTAATTTTTTTTTTCTCAAAAATATAATGAATCTTGGAAAATTGAGAGAGACCTAGGTGCCTTTTTGTGGTTGTAAAAAGAACCCAAAAGTTGCTTTTATCCAAAATGAGTTGATTTGTAGATTCTCAAAAAGTACACTTTTTAAGATCTAGAAAAAAATAGATCTGGTGACCTTGTAATGCTTTTGAGAAAAGAAACCCTCAAATATTGAGGCATTTTATGAATCCAAACTCTAATACCATGTTGAATTTTGTAGCATAATCAACTACACAGATCAAAAAGAAAACGAAGAACACCTTCCACAAAAGACACCAGCAAGAAAGGTTTTCTATATTCCTCAAAAGAAAAGATTATAAAATGAGAATTAAAATGTAGAAAGAATCACTTTATAAAGAGCAAGTCCTCTAAAATTAGGAAAAAACTAAAAGAGCTAGTAAAGAAAACTAATGCTCAACTAGACTAAACTAGGATAAATTAGGCTCAATCTCACTTATATTTCTACCCATTTGTAAAAAATAAAATTATGTCTTATAAAATATATTAAAGGCATCATTTATCGCCTCCATTACAAATCATATATATTATTCATATTATCCAACTATGATGTTTTTATTAGAATCAAATTATGTAGTTTTTTATTCAAACTCATTGAGATATATTTCATGAGTTTTGGTTCACATAAACACATCTCTCATGAGCATAAATGGTCAATTTAACACTCATTATTTATCTAGATTATTATTATATGGGTGAATCATTGGAACTTTTTAGAAGGTTGCACATCCCAATACTGCTCTAACTCTAGCATGCTTTACCAGAAAGTCTCTCCCAAGGTCAATACCACTTAGATTTCCACTTCATTTACAAAACCTTTAGAAAATGTTGTCCCTTATAAACAATTTTTTTGAGGATCCTTTTTGGCTCATCCATCAACAAATTAAGAATTATTTTTTTCAATGTGTCAAATTCTGATGTTATATTAGGATTCTATTGTAACTTTTTTAATAAAAGTCATTGGGCCATATTTTATGAGAAAATTTTCACTTGAACCCATCTTCCATGAGCACGAATGGTCCTCCTAGTAGTCATTACATCTAGGTGATTCTTATTGAGGTTAGACATCAAGACATATTGGGGTAAAAGCAAAAACCCTTTGTCACACTCTTATACAGGAAAATGTTAACAAAACCAAAAGTGTTCAACTTCAACGATATGAAAGTGGCATTTCTGTTTAGAATTTGAAGATGATGTAAATTGATGAAATGTCTAAAAATGGATTAATTTAATGCCTATTATTTTTAATAATTTTTTTGAACAAGAATTGATGTATTTTTTGAATTTTTAAACCTGATTTTTCAATTGCTAAAAAATACTGAAAATCAGGGGTTCTAGTTCCCACCAAAACACTATGTGTAAATAATATTTTTTCCTCAGATTTCAAAATATGTTATAGATGACATATAATTAGTGCAACAAAAAAGAAAAAATAGTTTTCGATGTATATTTTCTCCATTATAACAATTCAATGTTCAACTTACCTGAAATCAATAGTTTTCATCTCCCAACATATTTTCCCTATCAAATCTATCCCAATCAAAAATAAAATTACATATTCTCTAAGAGGACTCTCTCCTCTAGTGAGCCATATATTTTTAAAAACATTCTTATATGATTTACTATTTTTTCTTTCTCCGAATCAACGTCTTCTCGAATGTTAAAATACCTACTTGCAGTATTTTGTAATTATAATATATTATATAATCAAAATAATATAAAAATTATATGAGAATATTCCTGACTCCGAACTCTACAAAAGGGAATTTTTAATTTTTTTAGAAAGTTTTGTGTTGATAGAGAAATTAGTTGCAGAAGTCAGAAGTTTTTTAATTTTGAAAATTTTGTTGATTTGGCTGCCACAAAGGATGCCACCTAAGGGGTTTCAACCGAACCTGTTTTGAATGGAACAGGTTCGACCGAAACCCCATGAGTACATATAAGCCAAATATTGTCTCTTCTACCATATTTGGCTTAAAAATACTTATGCAATTTTAGTCGAAACTATTTTGGCCAGAATTGTTTCGGCTGATAACCCCCTGCTACGAGGACACTACGTGGCTGCCACATTGGTTTGGCCGAAAACCTTCCGACCAAATTTTTTTCGGCCAAATTCATTTGTTTTCTTAGCCTAAAGTGCAACACAGGTTTGTGCTTACACCCATTTTGAAGGTGCTCATCTTACTAGTACTCTAACCGGAGCACATTTTACCTTGAAGTCTCTCCCAAGATAAAACCAACTTATCTTTCTACCTTATGTGATAAACCTTATTTAGCAAGTGTTGTGCCTTAAAAATTATTCATTAATTTCTAATTTTAATATGAAAAACTAAAAAGGCGCCTCTTATTGGTCTTCAAGAAGATGGTTACAAGAAAACAATAATCACAATCTAAAATAATCAAGAATCAAAATATTATATTTAGAGTGCATTTAGAAAATCCTAAGATGAAGAAAAATATTTTGAAAAGCTTATTTAAGAATTTGAAAGGTGCGGTAGTTATTTAAAAATGTAAAGAATACATGAGTTAAGTTTGGGCTATCTTAAAATTAATATATTGTGTAGATGCTATCATGATTATACTAGGTTGACTAGGTCATTATCACAATTATATTAATATTCAATATGACAAAAATTTAAATGAAATATTAATAATGTACATTAATAGACACTATAAACATAGAGGTCATTTGGTATCTTAACAATTGGTCTAAATGCTAATAATTTACGTAAATGTAAAGTAAAGCATACTAAGGCCACAGACACCAAAATAAGTGCACAACATGAAGAAAATTATAAAGTACGACATTTTTTGCTCTACACACAGGTGACTTCTTATTATAAAATTTTATTCATTTCCAAATAATTCATGGTCATATTCCATCACCATCATCACATTCAAGTATACCATCTAAAGGAAGACTCACATGTAAGGGGGCTTTAAATCCTCATGGTACATCTTTTGATCCATATGGAACTAACATTTTTGCTTAGTTTTACATGATTTTCACTATGACATGTTACGATTATCATTTCACACACTTTAACTTGACCTTGGAACTCCAAGGTAAGGTGTCACTTTCTTTTTGCAAGTTTTAATTTTTCACAGTATCTCTTTGAAAAAATGCGAGGGCATATTTTCTACATGCTTTCCAATGTATATCAATTACTTACATAGGTAAGAATAATAGAATTATTCTCTCTATATATGTATATGTATATGTACATGTATATGTATATGTACATGCATATGTATATGTATATATGTTTACACACATACATACACACACACATATACATCATATATATGTATATATTTATATATACATGTGTACAAATGTATATACATATATTTGCACATATGTCTATGTATGTGTATATGTATGTATACACACACACATATATATGTGTGTGTGATCGTGTGTGTGTGTGTGTGTGTGTGTGTGTGTGTGTGTGTGTGTATATATGTATATATATATATATATATATGTATGTATATATATACATATACATATATATATACATATATATATATATATATA
>MU225572.1:607085-630968 GCA_018584345.1 Thuja plicata | reverse complement strand
TATATATATATATATATATATATATATGAAGAGATTTTGAGAAGTGAAGTATGGATGTGGTGAGAACAGATGAATGGATGCACTATGATGTTAGAATTAGACAGATGGTTATGTGAGATACAATTGGAACTACTTAAGCATAGAAGATGCTTGTATTGTTCATTCTTGACAAGCATTATAACATAATCATATTTCTGATTGTATGAGCTGTGAGCTCAGTATACCTTTAACATGGTTTTTGTATTACTCTAACAAGGAAATGTGCTAATGTAATATTTAGCTCCTAACAGGGATAGGTCTCCTTACAAGGACATAATAATTTTAGTACATATTTGTGGGTATCATCCCCACCGGGGTTTTCCCTTGGATAGGTTTTCCTCGAAAATAAATCCATGGTGTTACAAGTTATCTATATTGTGCTTATGTTCTTTTCATTTTAGCAATTATCTGGTTAAGTTGGAATTTATTAAGTTTAAGCTTAAAGTGTTGTAATACTGACTCACCCCCCTCTTAGTATTAATTAATCCTAACATTTCCTTTCTCTCTTTCAAAGGATCATTTATCTCTTTTTTATCCTCTCTTTTATGCTATGATGTCCTCCCATGTATGGACTTGCTTGTTCATTGATTTTGCTCCTTCATGAGATTAGTATCCTCCTACAATCTCTTCCTTACCTAGAAGTGTATATCTTGTATGATTGGTTTGATCACTAAGTAGACATAAGATGACATTATTCCCTCTCTCATTTTATTTCTTGGAGTTGTTATCGTTCTCTGATAGTGCATTCTTTTGGCATGAGTTCTTTGTTTCATGCAAGATACTAACATATTTTCTTAACAACCTGTTGCATGTCTTAAAAAGGGCATGTCTATCATTTAATGATCATCTTCTTTTCCTTCCTTGGTGATTTTCTTCCTCTGCATATATTTTCTAGCTTAAATATGTCTGATTTACATTACATGTGGAACTTATTTTACTTGGAATTGCATATCTTGAGGCTATCATTAAGGGTGTGTTATATTCTATCTTTCTTTCATATTTTGGGGGAAATATTGTTTGTACATTCTTCTCTCTTTTTCTAAGGATCTAATTTCCTTAGTACAATGACATTTTTTTTATCATGTGACATTATTTTTTTATAAAGAATTGATTGTTTTGACTCAGGATTACCTCTTATACAAGAGGTGTGCATCCTTGATCACTACCTCTTCTTTATTTGCAAAATAATGATCTTTATAAACATAATTTATTACTCTACGATTCAAAGTTTTCTATCCTTCATGAAGAATCCCTATTTCACCTAGCGATAGGGGGCTAAATGAGAGCATTATTGTTCGCATGCTCCTCTTCATTATAAAGATGTTATTTTTGTTCAAGAACTCCTCTTGAGGGTAGATGTCTTTCTAACAAGATCTCTTCCTTTCAAGGGTCTCTTCCCACAAGAGGCATATCCTTTCAAAATTATCTATTTTCCTTAGCTCAGGAGATTCATCACTCTTGGCTAAGTTTATGGCATACATTGTTGTCTAAGGATATATCCTTGTTGATGGAAGTAGGTATCCTTGTCTCTTTCCTTATGATGGCATCTATGTTGCCACCATAATGAGGGGGCATATAAACGCCCCTCTTTGTATATTGGAACATGGTCCCTAGACTGACCACACACACATGCACATACAAATCCTTATGGAAGAAAATTATTTTCCACATGCCTGATCTCCATTTTTATTCTTGTGGAAGACAATGCTTTTCCACATGCCTGATCTCCTTTTTTATCCTTGTGGAAGAAAATTCTTTTCCACATTCCTGATATGATTTTTTCCTTTTTGATCCATGTGGAAGACAATACTTTTCCACATGTCTCATATCCTTTTTGATCCTTGTGGAAGACAATTCTTTTCCACATGCTTGATCTTCTAAGCTTCCCCTAAACCCAAAACATTTTTAAGATGCCCCTAAGCATAATCTCTCTCTCTCTCTCTCTCTCTCTCTCTCTCTCTCTCTCTCTCTCTCTCTCTCTCTCTCTCTCTCTCTCTCTCTCGGTAGAGTTGAATAGCATAACACAATTTGATAGCCTTTAATTCTTTTCTCTCTCTCTCTTTTCATGAATCACCTAGCACTACATAGCTATCCCGCTAGCTTGTGGGTTCATGGTTTCTCTCTCTTTTCTCTCATGGTTTTTCTAGTAGGATAGATCATGGAGTTGGCATCATCTTTGTTGTCACTCTCTCCATTTTCTTTATGACCTCTCATGTTCTTGCAATAGATTCCCGAATACGATATTAGTGGATGAGATATGTTCAATCAAGGTCTCTTCGCTAATTGATTTGGGGTATTTTAGTGCTAACCCTCTTTTTATTTCTTGTGTGTGTCTATTGTCTTTGCTTTTCTTTTGTATCCTTATGCATAGATGTTGAGTTGATATCCTTTGTTTGGGGGATTGAGGTAATTAAGCTTAGTAATTTTTCATCTTTCTTATTCACCATGATCACCATCTTTCTTTATTTCATCTCTTCCTTTACTGCGAGTATGAGCTTTCCTCATACTTCCGCTAAAGTGGGGCTAGATGTATTGTCCTAAAAAGTAAGCACTTGATTTGTGCTCAATTTAGGATCATTTTGGGCCCGCTTTAGTCTGGTTCCTTTGATTGGGCTTCATATTGCACTTAAATGTATACTTTTATTAACATATGGGTCCTTGTTTCTTCCTTAATCCTCCCTAATGTGTGCAAAATTGAGGCAGGATCCTATTTCTAAGAATCCTCCCCTATTTTCATCCAATTGCAAAATCAGCCCTTCATTTTATGATCTTGGAATTCACTCCTGATATCAGAATCAACTGACCTTCCAGATCTAGCAAACCTTATAGGCCATGCCTTCCAATCACAAGCAATCAACTTTCTAGAGGGGTGTAGTTGAAGTTTGGCTGCAGCCCCAGGGGTGAGGTTGAAGTTTAAATTTAGCCTTGGGTTTTTGATCCAAGATTGGGTGCTGGGTCCTCTCTGGCACATTCATCGGGGTTTTAGATCCATGTTCGGACTATATAACTCTGTTTCTGGATGCACTATAAAAGGATCTCCCTCTTCCTTCATTTTAAGTTGATAAGACCATCGTCATGAGCATGCAACAATTATTGTCGAGTAACCATTGAGAAAGCAATCAAGAAAAGTATTAAGCATCCAAGTGCAATTTTAAGTGACATTCTAGCATTCAAGTATTCAAGTATTCAAGGTGTCTTCCATAGATCAAGCTTCTTTCCCTATTGAGGCCAAGAAAAGGAGTTTGTTGGAAGAACATTGGCATCATTTCTTCATTCCTCATTCATTGGCGATTTACAAAACATCTTCATAAAGTTTTTTCTTGCATGATTTCCTTTTGGTTTTTGTGCGGAGTCAAACCTATTGCATCAACATTCTTGATCACAGTCAAAGAGGTAAGAGTATCTACATTGCATGATACACTTCACATTATTTCTAATCTCTATTACATGTCAACATTCCTTCATTTTAATTCAAGGTTAATTCCTAAACTGGGGTTTGAACAAGGAAATCCCCCTTCAACAAACAATTTCTCATTTTTTTGTGTGCAGGAATAGGTTTTAGGATCTGCAGAGTTGGATTCAAACATTTTTTGGATTGTCTTAGAGATTAAAATTGGAAAGTACACAATTAAAAATAGAGGAGTGTATTTGAGAAGTCGACTTGTACCTGAAATGTCTACTTGTTCCTAGAGGCCTCATATTTTCATAGTCAGAAGTTATAGGTGCCAGAGTCCTAGATCTAGAAATGGTTTCAGTCCGTGACATCACAATGACTGGAAATTGCAGTTTCAAGACATATAACCTCCTAATTAATTTCAAGGTGCACAATTCCTTCTCCAATCTTGCGTTTACTTTAAGATCTGTCATTACATCAATAATATTTAGTTGCTTTTCAAATTTGTACTCAATTAGTCAAATCTATTAATTCCTTAATAGAAGAAATAGGTCTTATCCTCCTCCCTTTGCATCTAGGTTTTGCATTTGCACCCTTCATCTTGGGTTGTGCTAATCAAGCTTCAATACAAAGAGGTTGGGTTTGTCTATTTCCCACAATGCCATAGCAAGATTTTGGTGAGTGATCTCTACCTTAACATTGCTCACCATTTTCTTCTATATAGTATGTACGTATGCGCACGCACGCACGCGCGCGCGCGGACACATACACATGTATACATCTATGTATGTATGTATGTGCGTTTGTGTGTATGTGTCTATACATACATACATACATGTGTGTGTGTATGTGTCCACCTTTTACATGGGTTTTTTATAAAATTTAACTCACATGATCATACTATGTTTTAGTCACAATATCTCTCCATCTTGAATTTATTTGTCTTCATTTACCATATAGACAATTTAAAGGGCATGTTATCTACTAATTTTATTTTTAATTTATGTATAGTCTCACAAGTGATACAAATTTTCCTTATTGGCTTGAAGGTGGTTTGTATCTAGAGAATATTTTATTCTATAGAAGTTATTTACTTTCTATATGTTTATACTTTGGCATGTATATACACACTCAAAAGTACAAGCAATATGTAGAGAAAGAAAAAACATACTCTAACATTTTTTTGCTCTTTTCTTATGGCACTTTAGGTCAATAACTTGGATGTATGGTTCTAGAGTACATAATTTGATTAGTTTGGGGCACTCATTAATCCAATCCACTAAAACTCTAAAAAATGCAACATCATTATATTTCAAATCATTCTCATCCAATTCTCAATAATTTACTTATTATGAAGTTGATCACAATTTTACTAGGCATCCCTTGGATAAGATTATAAATGTGAAGATTTCCTCTAATTTCCAAACTTGAATTCTCACATTACAAGTCCAATGTCCATAGGAATTGATGTTTCTCTATTGTTGTGGATACCGCGTATTAAAATTTGTGCATCTAGCATTATGTAAATAAAGTCACTATCCCAAGTCATTTGGAGATAATAATTTAATACATCACATAGTAGCATGTGTAAGAACATATAATATCTCCACATATTTATAGTTACATGAAACATCACCCACTTCTCTACCAACATTAGTAATAACCAATTTCTCTACATTACTTAATATTCATTATCACACAACAAATTTGAGGAAACTCTTTGATACAATCACTTATTAGGTCACATAGCCAATACACAATTATTAGTTGATATGAAGACATTCAATATTACAATACATTGACATCAATTGTCACAGACATTACGATCCACTTTTTTTTACATTTTACTATAAATTAACCTTAAGACTTGACTAAGGCACAAAAAGATTCTCAACTTCAACCTTTGCATAACAAATCCCTATGTACCATATAGTACCACCCCCTATTTCCTTACCTTAGACATAAGCTATGAACACTTTCTATATATTCTAGTTAGCACAAGATCATATTATTATGATGCTAGAATCATTGTTACATTTTGTCCTCGGTACTCAAATTTTTAAAATTCAATGCCCTAACTCTTTGATCTATAATCTTATTTCAATTACCAACTTTCAAAACTTTATCACAATACATCATCAAATAGCTTTTTTTCCCCATATCTCTCAATTTGGATACATATTCAATTACAATCTATGAGACTTGTTAACTCTTAATTTAGAGCCAGTTTTAAATCCCATTTGAAAACAAGCCTTACGCAAGAGAAGGAACAAAAAAAGCAATCTTTACTATTCGTCATTTCCTAGACTTGATTTCATTTCTTGGTCGGAGATTCCATTCGGCATTGCAATCATCTATCCCATTGATCCATTCTTGTCCGTTAGCTTGTATTAATGTCTTAAAACTGTAAAATAATCATACATGCTCCAAATTTAGTAAGATGACTGACAATGAGCTCTACATTATTGGACAAAGAGACGTTGAAGCAGAGGACGAGATGGGTTTGTTTGACGACATCAACTATACACTTTTATTGTATCCTCCGTCCTCATCAGATAACAATTTCATTTATTTATGATTGAATTTCATCTTCTTCTTATTCTTATTCTTCTGTGAGAGTTGCAGAAGAGTTTACAGTGCTAACTGTCAACACCCAAATAAGAATTTCAGATATTTATGATTGAATTTCTTCTTCTTCTTCTTCTGTGAGAGTTGCAGAAGAGTTTACAGTGCTAACTGTAAACACCCAAATAAGAATTTCATATATTTATGATTGAATTTCTTCTTCTTCTTCTTCTTCTTCTTCTGTGAGAGTTGCAGAAGAAATTACAGTGCTAAGTGTAAATACCCACATAGCAAAAGCAATAGCCATGGATATGGCAGTGGATGTTTTCATTCCAGAGGATTACATGAGGAGGAGGCGCTGTGCAACCAAATCCCCTCTTCCACTGCCCAACAAAGTTGTGGGTGTTGAAGGTGCAGCAGTTGATCATCTTCATCATGTGGTGAATAAGCCAAATAAGGTTGGAAGAGATTTTAACATCGATTTTGTGCTTACTTGCTTCACTCCATAGTTTTCTATGTTGAAACAATAGAGAATGTGATGGTGCAGCCCTGTTGAAGTTTTGGGATTGCAGATTCATGAATCTAAATGCAAACTCTGTGTTTTTGTAAGCAATATATGATACTTTCAGGTCTTTGATTGAGACTGATATGTGTGATGATCATATATATATATATATAGTAGTGTGTCGGATATACTTTTTAACGTGACTGTGATGCTTGTATGACATGTCTTCCGGCATCACGTGGACTGGGGGAGACTGGACCTCGTGCCTATCATAAGAAACTCTCAAACCCACTTTCATATTAAACACACTAACATTATTTGATTAATAGATATGTTTATGACTTCTCATGTGCACTAGTTTTCTTTTTAATAGATGTGTTTATGACTTCTTAATAGCACTCAATTTATGGTCATTGACATGGCTATAAGAAGATAGAACTAATTAACAATACACAGTAAACTTACATGATGCTCAAGTAACCATTAAATTCACTTGTTATTCATCCCCTCCAATGCACATCTCTCAATCCCTTAGAGGAACAAAGTCCCCAGATAGTCTCCTCTGTGGAAGAGATGGGGGAGCAAAGTCAGCAAAGTCACTAGATTGTCTCTTCCTTGGAAGGGATGTAGTTGAGAGGAACAAACATCAAATTGTTAATCTTGGAGATATAGTCCAACCTCAGTGGCATGATAGCTTCTTAGCTTGTGAGTATGACTAGTAATATAATCTTTTATTCATTCCCCTCATTTTTCAGGAATTGAGTTTTTGGAGGTAGGTATTTCTTTAACTTCATAGCTTAGAAATTAGCAAGATGAAATTGAATATTATAGTAATGTTCATCAACAAAATGTTTGCATTCATGTTATCCAATAAAGTCGTATTTTTTAATTATGACATTTGTTAATTGTTAACTTATTAAGATATGGTTGTTTCTTATGAATTTTAGTTTGATACTTGATTATTAGTAAAAGTGTTGTTGGGTGGTTATATTTCTTTCTGAGTACTCAAAAAAGTGGGGCCACAAACTTTTGCATCTTAGGCCTTATTTTCTTATCCACACGTTTCTCTTTTAAATATTTTGCCTAATCAAACACCACTTTTTTTTTTAATATCTTGCTACCTTAAATTAATAGTATACAATTGCATAAGGAATTGCTTCATTATATTATTATGTAGGTCCAATCATTCTTCAAGATTTTTCACCTTTGCTAATATCCCTTGATTATTGTATCTCCCAATAGTCTGTTGATTAGTAGGAGAGTTTAGCAAGGTGATTTATTCAAAGCTTTAACTTGAGGGTGGTGCAATCCATTTTAGGATTATATCTTTAGCGCTTGGTAATAGGAAGATCACTTAAGGGACCAAGGATAAGGAGATGTTTGGTTTCAAAGGACCCTTCATTCAAAATAACTTTCCCTTTATCCCCTTTTTAGGGGAAGTGGAGGTATGGGTATTTGTGCTATCATTCTTAGGGGGATATGCAAGAGACATAAATATCTTGAGCACTAGGGTTTCAAAAAAATCCAACACAATAACCCTGGGGTGCTAAGGAGGGTGAGGGATGTTCAATCCCATCTTCAAATAAAGGAGGATATTTGACCATGGTGGGGTTCATTAGGCCTTTTTAGGGGGAATCAAGGTTAGGTCAAATACTTAATCCAAAAGTAGGGATTAAGGCTTTGCCAACTTCATATCTATAAATGTTATAAAAAATGCCCTTTATGAATAAGTGATTTAGATTTTCTCGCTCATATTTTTCTTATGGTAGAGATGGTTTAGAAAAGGAAATGTAAAATATCTCCTAAGAACCTCCATGACATCTTTCAATGGTCCTAGGAGGTACTCCTAGTTGAACCCATTCTAGAATGTTGATGTTTTTCCCTTTTTTTAAAAATCCATTCATAAATTTGAATGGACATGTGCCTTGATGGATTTTAGGCCTTAATCACCGTCATGTTAAAACTCATAACCACGGTAATTAGTTCCTATAACACTTTAAATAATACACCCTAAATGTAAACTATGATACACCACTAGCTATAAAAAATTATCATGTTAAAAGCCCCATCATAATCATCAATGGCTTTCATATAGAGAGTTATTCATCCTCTATTTATAATGTTTCAAAAAATTATATTACTTGGTACTTGTCACACAGAAAGTACAACCAGAATAAGGAGTCTATAAGGTGAAAGGTATTGTATGCTCTTAATTGATGATCATTCTAGAATGACTTAGATTACATTCTTAAGATAAATATCTGAGGTATTAGAAAAATTCAAGATACTCAAAGCTAGAGTTGAAAATGAATTTGATCTGAAAAATAAAATGCTTAAGATTTGATAGAGGAAGAAATTTTGTTAGTGATGAATTTAACATAGTTTGTGAGACACATGGGATTAGAATACAATTGTCTATTCCCGAGACACCACAAAAGAATGGTGTTACAAAAAGAATGAACCAAACTATAAAAGCATGATATAAATTTGATGAGTCCATAGACAGAGAAGCAAAAGAGAAGAACAAAGAACAAGATAAGTAGAGATAAACCTAGGGTGCTCTACCATCTATATCCAAAACTTTGAAGTTTGTATAGGAAAATCACATAGAAATGCAAATAATTGGAGATAAGAATAAAGGATTCATTACTAGAAGCAATGTTGTTGAAAAGAAAGTTCTACCATGTTAACCTTTTGAGATTGAACCTTAGATAGTTGAAGAAGCTTTTTATGACCAGGATTGAAGGAAGGCAATGAAAGAAGAATTGGATCATATTGAGAAAAATCAGACTTGGGAACTAGTTCCTAGACCAGAAGAAAAAAATGTTATCGGAACAAAGTGGGTATTCCAAAATAAAATGGATGAGGATGAATGAGTTGTGAGAAACAAGGCAAGATTGGTCTGCAAAGGGTATACTCAGGTTGAGGGCATTGATTTTGAAGAAAAACTTTCTCTTGTTGCCTGAATGGAAGTTATTAGGATATTCTTCGTAGTTGCAGTGTTTAAGGATTTCAAAGTCTATCAAATGGATGTGAAGTCAACATTTTTGAATGTAGAACTAGAAGAAGAATTTTACATTTAACAAACAAAAGGTTTTAATTTGTAAAATGATCTAGATATCGTCTGCAGACTAAAAAATTATCTACATGGGTTCATGCAAGCTCCTAGATCTTGGTATGAAAGACTGGATAAGTATTTAATGAACCAAAACTTTTAGAAAGGGTTTGTTGACAACAATCTTTATTTCAAATTCGAATCATAAAAATTATTAGTGGTTTTGGTTTGTGTGGATGACTTAATATTTGGAGGATATAATGACATGTGTAAGAAATTTGCTAATGAGATCCAAGATGAATTTGAGATGTCTATAATTGGTGAGTTGAATTTTTTTCTTGGATTGCAAGTGAATTAGAACAGTGAAGGAATTTTTATCTCTTAGTCAAAGTATATCAGAGAGTTGTTGAAAAGATTTGGATTGGAAAATTGTAAATCAGTGTTTAGTCCTATGGCTGCTAGATGTAAGCTGACCAAAGAAGGTGTTCGTATTAAGGAACACTAAGAGCGGGGGGGGGGGGGGGGGGGGGGGGGGGTGAACTAGTGTTCTATAATTTTTAACTTTAATAAACTGATTCCTTAACCATAAATCAAGAACAATTAAAAGTAAATAACTGAAACATAAAGAAAAATTCCACAACATCATAACACCATGATTTTCATCGTAGAAACCTTGTTAGGGGAAAAAACATGGTGGGGATGGAACCCACAAATGGTTACTCTGCAAAAGTAATAACTCTATTAAAGGTTTGCGTATAATAAAGGGAATGCACACACATTTAGGCACACTCCGTAGAGCTCACTTCTCAAATACAAATGAGGGCTACAACCCTAAATGGACTACAATCACTATGGACAATAATCTACTAATCATGAACTGATTGCTAGCATCTATATCATGCCTATATAGTTCCAATGAAGTGTAATACAAAATATTTCCCAAACATCAAGCTAACCTCTGCTTTTAGATCCTTCACATGTATATAATATAACCATAACATATATAACCATCACAATTCAAAATCAACTTAAAAATTCAATCTTATATATCATATATCAAAAATAATTTCTTCATTGGTCGTTGTCAAGAACATGTTATATAACGTATGAAGTGTCAGCCAAATCTTCATGAAAAATATCATCCTAACCTTGAACAATGATATATATCTTCTACCATGTTGGATCTACCAACACACACTCCAAAATAATAAAACCAATCAGACATATAGGATTGTTGATCGATCTATCACCACTCTGTCACTGTTTATCTCTGATCATTGGAAAACTGATACTCAAAACTTTGTAACTTGCCCACATGAGATTATCAACTTCTACAAATTTGGAATAAGATTGTGTATACCATGTATTATCTACCCCTAGGTTTTCTGACCAAAACTTCATTGTACCTGTCTATATCGAAGCATTTACTATAAGTTATACACTTTCCCTGTTCTTTCATACTTAGCCAAATATGCATCCAATCCTTTGGTAACACAAAAGTATGAAAATAAACCATCTGAATCATGTATGGTTGTCATCAATGAAAACATACAAGGCATCAAGAATAGTGTCTCTTTCCAACAATCTCCCCCTTTGGCTTGATGGCAACACTTATTGATAGATGACTAAGTGTCCAAAAAAAAAGGCCAAACTCTAAACTGCTCTACCAAAACCAAAATCCTATGCTCCCCTTGAGCTAAATATATCCTGAATATCTCTCCCCCTAAACTATTTTTCACTCCTATCTCTCCCCCTTTGACATCAATGGAAAAGGATGGGGAACACAAAAAAATTCATCTATCGAAATCCTATATCTCTGCCTATTTATAATTATGCAAAGAATACTTACAAAATTTTGAAAATATCTGAGAAAATGTTTCTCAGAGCACTAAATCCCAAATTTTCTTCATGCCGTCTATAATCTCTATATGACCACAAATTGCATAAGCAAGTTTTTCTGCTGCTATAAGGTCAGTTGCATAAAGATGGGAATAGACTGCCTCTTCCTCCTTCAAACCGTTAAGTAGGATATCTAACTTAGGTATGATCTGGTTCTGCAGCTCACTGATCCTTCCTTTCATCCTCTCCTTCTTGGTAATCAATGTTTTGATCTTTTCATTTAAAGATAAGACTTGAACTGCATGATTTGAAGCTGAAGTTGTTAAGGGATCATATGATTTAGAAAACTCACATAACTTATCCTCTCTCTCCTTTATTATCTTCTCAAAATTTGCAACACACTTATAAGGATAAGTGATACATGCTTTGTAAATGCTTCCACCTTCGATCAGAGCATCCTTCAACCTCTGTATTCAAAATCCCAAAGATATCTTGTCTTGTGCAATTGAGGTAATTAACTGATCATATCTTCTCTTGTCAAATTCATTTTTCGCCTTAATCAAATTTGAATCCTCTAAAGAGTTGAAATGAGAACTCACCGCATTCAATAGACCATAAAGCTGACCAGATGGAGAATCATTCTAATTTTGGGTATAGGTCGACATTATTTTCCCTAACACATCATATGCAAGTGCTAATAGCTCATCATCCTTCATATGAGTTTTCATTATTTGTTTCCTTGCTTCTGCCTGGGCCATTGAAGCAAGTCACATCATTTGTACTGAACTCAAAGCATCTAACTGAATTGGACCCTAAATGATTTGCATGTCATTTATATCAGTACTGTCCTCCTCAAGAAATTATTTTACTTCCTTTGCACTATCTCTTGCTTCTAATTTTTCAACCTTTTCTTTAGAAACTTTCTCTTATCTCATCTTAATAGTCTGATATGCATGTTTATCTACTTCCTTTCCCTTTTCATCACCCTTTATGAATTCAACATCTATCTTCTCTGCATCAAAATTTGCATTCTCAATATGATCAACATTGTCTTCAACATTTTCAATATCTTTCTTCTCCTCACCAATAATATAATTATCAACAGATAATGTCATAGGAATAGTAGGAATATCATCTATTTTTCCTTCATCATCAATCATGGTCTGAATTGAAAGTGTAATTGGCACTCCTGAAATGTATACATTAGGTTCTTCTTTTGTAACTTGAAAATAAGTATCCATAGTATCCAAAGATTCATTGTCATATACAATGGTATCATGAGTAATCTCAACACCATCCTTCACAACATCAAATCTGTTGGTTAATAGAATCTTTGTAAACATTTTTTCAGTATCCTCCATTAATTCATCAGTTTTTCCTATTAAGAGTTTGTTCAACCTTGTCTTGCTCCTAAACTCCTTCTTTTCTAACTCAAGTATTTTATTAGATTCATCAGTAGTAATCACTAGAAAAAGTTTCACCAAGACTCTCTCTCATCCTCGTGTCTTTATCTTGTACAATAATATTTCTAGCTTCTAAGATGTCAAATAATTCATCTGGGATCTCTCTTTTAAGTTTGAATAAATGCTCTATTGTATTTGTTCAAGTAGAAATAATTGTATCCTCAGTAATTATTTTATCTTTATCATCACATCTATTATAATATCTCTTCAACTAAACCAGAATCACATAAAGTGTAGATGAAATAATGGTTCAATCTTGTGATCACCATGATCTTGATATTTCTTATCAATTTGACGTGATAGTTGAAAAGATAGTTGATAGAGTTGAAAGCAGTAGCAATATTCCAGAATTTATCATCTCTAGAGGGTACCTAATTAGGTATCTTTCCAGAATGAAGCATAAGTATGAGTTTTTAGATTTTGAATAGAAGATCCAACCCAGTTATGCACCTCAAAACTACATTGGTTTTTATCAAATTCAAGAGGTATGTGATCTGGCTTATCATTTTCAAGACATGCTTAAGGAGTTGTTGATATTTCTTGTTATATTGCATAACTTTTTAGTTGCCCGTATGCATGCATCTCATCCATTATTGGTAAGAAAAGGAAGCTATTTCAATCAATCATTTAATGTTTGTATCTGAGGTTTTTAATGATTGATTAACTTAGGGTAGGTTAGAAGTTTCCAGTTCTAGATTTTCTTTCTCCAAGTATGGTTGAGCACAGTTTGTTAGTAGTTTTCAATAGTTAGTTTCAGTTTCAGTTAGTTAGTTTTCAGTTATTACTTTTGTTCCTATCGTAACCTAATCAAAGAAACATACATCATGCATAACATAGAATTTTTCCAAGTTCAGTGTCATTAACAACACACATTTCCTAAATTGGGTTATGGTAAGAGAAATAATTAGTTTCAATTTTAGCTGTGTGGTAGGATAAACCTAGGACAACACTACCATACTGCATCATAAAGGTATGAAAGGAATATTCCTCATATAGGGCATGAATTCTATTCTAATTCCCTACATCATAAATATTTCATCCATATGTTCACAATTGAATACATCAGTAATGTCCATGGTTTTTCTTCAGTTTTAGTTAGTTTGCAGTTTTTCAATTTTCAGTTTTCAGTTTTCAGTTTTCAGTAAGTGTTTTTCAGTTTTAGATTTCTAATATTGGAGTTGACTATGTGTCCAATGGATATGAAAAAGGAATCTGGTCTATTCTATTTAGCAGGAAAACACCCCTGAGAGGTCGCCAGAAATGTCACCAATTTTTCTCACAGCTCAAATTGGCAGAGCTGGTTATGTATGTTCAATTGTTATCAAGGTAAATTTTTTGTTTCATTATTAAGCGCATAAATAAAATAAAATAATGTTGAACAAAAGGAATTAAATGATGATAAAAGAAACATTTCATTAATATGCAATTATGATTACATCTGAAAATTACAAGTATACTTTGAGATTTTGAGTTCTTTTATTACATATGATCCACACAAACCGTGGAATTGCCTCTAAAAAACAAGATGAAAAATAAATATACATGTATAGAAGTCAAACATAAGAAAGAAGTGGGAGATATGACATTGCCTATTAATGGTGGATTACACTTGAATATGGATCTTCTGGTTGAAGAGTGGGTCTGCCATCCTTGGTGCACCTGCAAGAAATATGAAAAGGATGTTAGTCACAGAGACATCAATGGAGAATCTATCCCTATCCCTTGTAGCTAACTGTTATAATAGTACATTGTAGTTACATCAAATCAATATTGAATGAATCTGAAAATGAGTGCAAAAAGAGCTATCAAAGGTAGAAAAGAAGTTGGATCAATCAGATGTTTAAACTAATACATTTGTGTTATGTCAAGCTACAAGGATAAAGACATGAAACTATTAAAGGGACGTATCCTTATTGATATGAAACCTTTTAGTTTCTCATTTATCACACTATAGAAAACATTGAATATGATGAACCATTAAAGGGACATGTCATTACAGACATGAAACTTTTTGGTTCCATTACATCAAAATGTACAACAAGAAGATTAGCATGAAGGCATAAGAATGGTTACAATAAACATGATAGACATCAAGTTAAGAATGATACTCATAAAAAAAAGAGATACCTGTTATACAAAAATAGTGGGCTATAGGTGTAAAGCTATAGAAAAAATAATATCGTATGAGATACTATGATTAGCTTCAGAAGACAACATAAGATCAAATATTGTAACTCATCTTTTAGAGAAACATATTCTTGACACAAAGAAGCATCAATAACATAACATGATTAAGATTACAATTTTTATAAGGAGAAACCAAGGTAATCCAATGATCCTCAATAAAATTTCATATCAAGAACAAGCATGTTCAAGGAACATGAATGTTAAATTATTAGCAAAAGTATTGCTATAGCACCAAATTAGCAAGAAAAAAAGCCTATGACAGTCATATCATGCTGATATTGTCATATTGAGTATTAACTCTCATGAGCATAAACAATTGAGGAGGGTTATATTCAAAGAAAAAAAAGGCATTGATGTTAAATACTAATATCATTAATAATATTATCATTTCCTTGGACCCAGCTATCAAAGCTAATGTGACTTTAGTGATAGTTAACAACCAAGGGGTTTTAAATAAGACGATACTACAAAGAACAATACTAGAGACTTCATAGCATCAATCATGCTTAAAACAAGTTTACAAGATCCAAGATATGAAAAGAGAATAGTAACATGCATGATGGGGATCCCTAATGTAATGCTTTGAAAGTCATAAACAATGCTAATGTTTCCATACAAAATATTAATATTCACCTTGATGAGTAATGGTGTAGTATAGATGTATATAACAACAAGATGGAAAAATGTAGCCCAAGAGTACATTAAGACAACAAGGAATATCATGTGAAAGGGTCATCACAAGACAGTAGTGATTTACAATGGATAATAAAAGACATTATCCTTGAATGCAGAGCATCAATGACAATGACAAAAGAGCATAAGAGTTGTTACAGAACAAAGTTTCATCACAAAAAAATAATGACCTTTCTGCCTCAAAGTATCTTACAAGACAAGAAAACATACATAAATGATAGAAAGGAGTAAAGGGAGTGAAGTTACATATTTATATTAGTTATACATTTCATAGGAGCCTTATGCACTCAGAATGTGCAACTTTTATCATACAGAGACAAGTACAATAATTCTTTGTCTAAGAAAGCATGGAGTGAAAAGAATGATATTGAATCAATATTGTTTATATGTAACTTATGATGTCACATTCATTATAAAAGCATGTGAAGCTACAAGATAATCATAAGGGAAAAAAAAAGACAATATAATGTAGGTACAATCAATGACACATCTTCAATGCTTCAAGTTTTACCATCAAATCCTAAATTGCAAGGTTCAAACATCATATACACAAGTAGCAACATGTTCAATACTCAGAAAGCACAATTTTTTTTCACTATTTCTTTTAAGGAGATATTAAAGAAGCAACATTTTCAAGGGATAATGCTATATCTTTTAGAAGTAGTGTAATTCAATAAAGTGTATCAGAGACTTCCAAATTTAGTAGTCACGGACTGTGAAAGAGAAGACAAAATGAGTTTTCAGGAGCATGTAATTCAATATGTTACAGATTTGAATCAGTAAAAGTACAACAAAGGATAAAGTAACCAGAGTTACAATAGTTATTCAATAATCATAAATCAATATCAAATGCAATGAATCAAACATATGAGTATTTTGTTCCATGTTTATATAAGTTGCTAGATAAAAGGAACCCTATGTTAGTATTCTAAGATTTTTGCAGAGCTTCAATGGTAGAAATATTTAGTTGCAAGTGGTCTCTTGTCTTTATCTCGTGTGAGAAGGTTACAGAGGGTCAAGAAAGTCATGTTTTGATGCCTTTGGATGGTCTCTATGCAGTAAAAAGTATTAGAAACAGTCATATTGTCCATGGTGCCTTCGCTGGTTTGTTTTTGTTTGAAACGGTCTAGTTCCTTTATCCCACATTGGCAGTGTGGAAAAAGGACTTAGAATTGTTATATCATATCTCACAGTGGTTAAGTGCCAAAAGGCACGCAACTTTTTGGCCAGTGGTTCGTAGGTCAAGCGGTTAAGTGGCAGACAACTAGCGAACAAGGAGGTAAATTTTGTGGGCTCATGTAGTAATGACATGGAAGAGGATTCATGGTGGTGACAAATCTCAGCAAGGTGCAATGCCTTGGTCCTATTCAGTGGCAGGTCCAGTCAGATTGTGACATTGCGACAAGGTGACATGTGGCAGATGGACAGGTGGTAGAGCCAAGTTGAATGGTGAGGTGGTAGTGGTCCCAATAAATCAAAGTGTGACATGTGGATGATGGTTTCTGAGCTAAAGGGAGATAACATTCAAGTATTTCAGATCTGATTCAACAACTGTCATTATTCCTGAAATAGAAGATGCGAGGACAATATCATTCAAGTCATCACAATGTGTTCACAAGTGTACCTCTAAGATTAAAGATAAAGCAGGTTCATCAATAATTAGATCAAATCCCATCTAGTAGTTGCTTTGTTTCCGCTATCTGAAAGGTGTAGGTTCTTTATCTTTTGAGGCATCACGACAATGCACCATGTGGAAAGTCGATGAGAAAACATACGATTTTGTGAGTGGTCAGATATGATGAGATTCAATGGCTATTGTTATTCCTTGATGGTCAAGATGTGAGGAAATTAGTCTTCAAGGCTTCGTGACAAGCGGACATGTGGAAGGTGGATGGAGGTAAAGTTAAGGTAAGCATCGTGCATGTCAAAAGGGATCCAACGATGCACGTAAAGCCTCAAAGAGAAAGATGATTGGGCTATATTAATCAAGGCATTGCGATAGCCTACCATGTAGCAAATCAGATCTTGGTCAGCACTGAAAGGAAAAGTTAAAGTTAGTACATATCAAAGTTGATCGGACGACTGGCACTAAGCCTTAGACAAAAAAGCGATCACAGAATATCCATAGAGGCATCATGACGTGGTGCCACCTATCCAGATTTGATCATTGTTTTTAAAAGAAGATCGACAACCCTATTTTAAAGTTTAATAAATTTTAAATCTCGGCCATCGATAATGGATTTTGTGCCACATGTAGCCATTAGTAAGGATATTTGAATTTTCAAATGGATTTCTCAGGGTTTTTAGGCGGTGGTGCTACTTTCCAGTTACAAAGGCATTAAATGGGTTGATCTGATCTTTTGGATAAAATTTATGAGGCCATAAGGTGCTAATGGATAGTCTTTTGTTGATTGTGTTTGGATTTTTTCTCGACTGGTGCTTTTATGGTTCTAACTAGATTTTTGTTGGTTCTACATTTATTCACCAATTTCATGCTTTTAGAAAAGTGGTGCAGATCATATTATTTTGGATCTTTCAAAGAAAAATCAAATCGATGGAGAAAGAAGGATAAGTGTGAATCAGATTTCAAGAAGGACAGGTGTCAATCAGATATTGATTTTAGGGTTTCCTTCATCTTTAAATTTTTTTCTTTTCTCTATTGTAAGGGTTCTAAATTCTCTGTAAGGTAGGACAGGTTCCAAGTGTAGCTCCGTTGTAAATATTTTTATTTTTGTTTGCATATAGGGTGTTCTTGTTTCCTTTCTGGTTTCAGAGAAGAACATCAATGTAATAGCTATTTTAATAAATGAAATTCCAGTATGGTTGTGCTATTATCAAGTTGTCTCCATTTTGTTCTTGAATCATAGAGACTAAGGCATCAAGGGTGTTTTGGTTTTGTTCATTGTTGATCAACAATGGAGTCATTTAGAGGATTACTATGATTTAGGATTTGTCTTCAAATATGTATGAGTTGGGATATCAAGGATATGTCAACTTGTCTTTCAGTGGATGTTGATCAATGTATTGTATATTATAGGGTCTCTTCCAAGGGGAGGGTTAAACACTTTGAATAGGTATTTGCACGTTTGAATACACAGGTGGATCCACAAGTAGAACCCGATCAATGAGGTATGTCTGATGTAAGGCATTAGACATATTAGACTGTGATGTCTTCTTTATCCATAATGTCCTTTTGCATTTATTTGTTTGACTATGTTTCCCATTGGATAAAGCATTGGTCTATGAGGGATCTGGGGTATTTCAGGGATCCATTAATCCAAATCATTAATAAAAATAATTTCCCTTTCATGTTGAAAGGAGGAGTTAGAGTAGTTCTAGTTTTCAAACATACTTTATGCAAGTGGGATATTGTATAAGAATTGGTAAAATATTGAGGTGCATGTTACCTAAAGGTTTGAAATCTATTCCACAGTTATATATCTGGAAGTTATTGTTTGTCACAAGGAGTTATGTGTGTGAAGATTAGGTGTACCCGCCTGAGTGATGTGGAACTCAAAGTGTAGGAGGTCTTTGAACCTTGTCAATTGGACTTGTTTCTTGTCTCCTTTCTACTGAGGCTCTTGAGTTTGTGTCCTAGGTTTCAAATCCCACAACCTGGTCTCAAAATCTCATCTAGGAAAGGAGATTGTAAGAAAAAGCTCCAACATCCTCTATGAAATATCAAATGGAAAAGGTGCAAGTCAAATTAATAGAATGATGTTAATTATTATGTAAGTGATATACAAACAGAGCATTGGATCTTTCAAGATGATTGACTCATCCTCGTTCACAGAGATAATATTTTTCACTGGGATAATAAGATAGAAGGTATAAGTAGGATCATGGCTAATTGCCACAAGTGAAAACACACCATTTTATGTGGTAAAATCCTTTATATTTTCCTCCATCAGAGAGTATGAAGTTTTTTTAGGTAATCCACAAAAGCCATTTGTGGTTTTATGCTATTACCAAGAATTCAGACTATAAAAAAATAGAGGGGATTAAGAAGACCATGTCGAGTTGTGGTAAAACCCTCAGAGCCTGCAATAAATAAGAAGGAAATAACTCAGAAATGAGGGTTTCAATATAAGATTCCAGATAAAAGGAGCCCTCGTTAAGCTACAAACTGAGTAAAATAATGGAAATCGTAGTATCACTATTGAAGTACACAAAAAAATGTGAGGTTCAAAGCCATTCAAACATATATGTATGATAGTCTAAAGCATGCACAAAGAAATTTTATATTCCCATTATTTTTTAGAACAAAGAGCTCAAGCACCTATTAAGATGTGTCTGCATATAAATATTCCATAAATCTTCATCAAACAACACGGTTTTCAGCTACAAAACCCAACCAAAGTGGCCAAAGGACAATGAATTCAAGAGAGTTCAAGACCTTCAATGATAAAATTCCATGAGAATGCACATATCAAGGTCAAAAGTCCCCAACATGTAGGAAAATCTCTAAATGGTCTGCTTCAAAACCCTAGTTTCAGATGGTGGAACCCATAGCATCAGAGTAGAAGTCCAAGTTTCCATAGTCTTTGTCGAACCCTAGCTGGAGGTCGGGGACCAGAGCTAGAAGATGTGAAAAAATGCAAAGAAGAGAATGGATAATGACATGTGAATTATGGTTTTTACCCTAAGGTATCAGCTTAGTCAAGAGGGATTTTTTCCTTATTTTGTTTTCCCTATCATATTTCCTATTAATATCTAGGTTATAATAGAGTAATATGAAAATATTATTTTATTATAAATTAGATATTAAAATATAAAAAAATAATAAAAATATTTATTAACTCCGTTTGAATAAATATTTTTTATTATATTTTATTTTATAAATCGGGGAAATTAAATAATATTCAAGAGGGATTTTTATATAATAGACAAGGTGAGAGATAATTGGCCAAGGTGCTCAGTTTTGATTTTTCGTGGGTGTAAAAGAGAGGGGGTTTTATTTTCTTACATCAGTGATGGGAAGATTGGGGCCTTGTAGCAGTTATTTTCAGATGTACATCAGTTGAGGAGCATTTTTAGTCTGTTAGACTCCAGTTACTACCAGTTCCAATGCCCTTTTCATGGGCTTTTCACTCATATTTGACCTTGGAGGATTTACATATTTTATGGGACTTTTGAGTTTGTTATGGGCAGCTCAGCCTCAATTAGGAGTGCCACATGGATAGATCATCAGTTGGAGATACTTTTGAGGTGGTCAACTGCATGTTCTGTTAGTTTGACCCCTCTTTTCCCTTGATTTTCTCACATGCTCGACCCTTTTGGGTTTTGAGTTATATATGCTTTCTTTTCTCATGTTTTGGGTTTTTTTAAATTTTCTGAGACATGATTGTGGCTTTGAGAGCTCTTTCATGCTGCAGGATTGTATTGTAGCTCATGGATTTTGATATTTTGTAATAATGTTGTCCCCTTTGACTTAGAATAGACATACATGGCATTCCTTCTCATTTGGTGTATTAGATTCATGGTTGTGGTTTGCATTCTTTCAATGATTTTAATTATGGGAAATGTATTCCCTTTTATAATTATTGAGGTTTAGAGCTTTCCAAGGAGTTTTTATTGCATGTGGGTTAGTTTTTATTCATGATTCATTGTGGGTGCCATTAGATATTCAGATTCTTGGAGATTTGAAATAATCGATGTATCACCTTTTCCAGTTTTATTTACATTCACAAGTTTCTTTGTTACTATTTCCATGTTCAACAACATAGTTTAGGTGAAATAACGAAAGGAATTAGACCTTCTCCTAAGGTCTACTCTCCTCATAGGATACCCATAGCCTGAGAGTAGTCCCATGTTGCACTGGATTGCAAGGTTTTCAACTTTGCATAGCGGGTGCAATTTCTTTGTGAAAACAAGTCAATAGGTTTATCAAGAAAGTCTTTGACATAAACCTCAATTATGTTAGGATCAAATTCATATCCCATAGGCATAACCCATGAAGTTCACAGTTATGTTTCTTCTATCAAGCATTCATCAGTCTGAACCATAAAACATATAGTGTCTTCATACTTCTCAACCATTTCCCTTGAAATTCTATACATATTATTCATTTCATCCTAGAAATATTTGAAGTATCTCCATACTATGCTTCTCCTAGATTTTCTTTCTAGCACAAGGTAGTAATCACTAATTTGAATAGATATTAGTTCATACTTTTCCAATGAATGTTTCCAACTCTAGGAAAGAATTTCATGAAGTAAAAGAAAATATAGAGAATCAAAGAGCCATACTTAAATATCTTCTTCTTATCCTTCTTGATCTTAGCTAAGTTCTCCAAGAGATATACTCTCAATGCCTCATAAATGTTATAATTAGCATTCTCTTTAACTATTTTGAATGCAGTGTGTATGACAGTACTTGAAATGGAATTTTCTCTTCTGGGATGACACACTTTATAACCCAATAACATTTATGCAAACCTTACATCTGGTTGTTTGATTTTATTTATAGTCATAGCATGCTTATCACATTGAGATTTTGTCAATTGAGTGATAATATCCTTCTTAATTGACTTTAGGGTTCGGACTTCACCACTAGCATTAAAACCAGTAACAACTTCCAATGCTTCTTTAGTGATTTTATATGGTCTATCAAACCACATAAATTGATCATGCACTCTGGTCAACACATATCTAATCCATTGTGGCTCATATAAAATGTGAAAGTTCATACCCATAGATATCTATATTGTCTCTAAAACCTTATATTCATCCTTCAGTTTTCCATCCTCAAAAATTTACTCATACATCTGATAGATTCCATCTTTCCCCAGTTCTTCAAAATTATAGTGAATATAGGACCTAATATCTTCAACATGTAATACATCGTTGTTGGAGATTTGTTTCTGTGCAGTTGATTGATTGTATGTTTGTCATTGATGACAACATATAATATACAGTAGTGATTCTGTATGTACTTATCAGAATGATGATATCAAGCCTTGCATGCATATATTCAGGTTGTAGTCATGTTTAGTATGTTATGTTCATACACGCAAACTCAGATATGAAGTTTTAGTTGTATTGTGTAATTCTGTTATTGGTAGTTACAGTTCTCGAAGAGTATCTGTTCAGAGCCGACGTATTTAATGTGTTTCTTGAGTTGTGCCTATCTTTAGGATATGCATGTGTATATTCATGATTAGTTATGAGTTAACTATGTCTAGTTAAACGCGCCTATCATGTAACATCTGTATCGTACTATTTCAGATGATTTGGTGAAGCCGACTTAGTGAAGCGTCGCGTCTGTTCAGTTTATGTTGCATAGACTTAATATTGTTTGTGTGCATAGTTAAGTCGAAAAAGATGTTGTTGAAGTGTTTCCAAGAGTTGTCATGACCCTATACTTTAAAGAAGATAATTATAGTAGTTCATTTGTAAACACAAAGTGTGAATGATAAGAACGGAGACAAAAAAAGTACAGAGCAGAATATCAAAATTGTTTCATTCATCAGGGATCTATGTATAAGCAGTTGAAGATTAAAATACATTGGAAATGATCAAGACAATAGGTCTACTCTACAGTTCATCATCAGATATAGTGTATATATATTCTACAAAAGGTTGTAGCCTTCACCATTGAAGCAGTGAGCTTTTGGACAGTGAGTCTACACCCCTAACAAGGTTATTTGTAAAAGACTCTTAACAGGGTCAGACCCTTAATCAGGTCACTATACTTATTGCATTGTAAAGTACAACTCCTAACAGGGTTGAAATATCTTCTAACAGGGATTACTATAAACAAGTATAGTTCATTGTGGGTACTAATTCCCACCGAGGTTTTTACCATTTGGTTTCCCCATAACCAAATTGAAGTGTTGTCTATTGTGTTATATGTATGTGTATTTACTTTATTGTATTATGAAGTTGATAAGAGAAAATAATTAAATTGGTTGATAACTTATTCACCCCCCCTCAGTTATCCTTTGGGACTATTCTAACAATTGGTATCAGAGCCAAGTGCCTTGAGGAGAAAGCCTAATAGCTTAAAGTAGATCAAATGGCATACTTCAGAAAAGAGAGTCCTAAGTTTGATGGAGAGAATTATTTGGATTGGAAGAATAAAATGATAACACATCTACAATGTGTTGGTTTTGACATCTTTGAGATAACTACACAAGAAGTTG
>MU225572.1:575076-586807 GCA_018584345.1 Thuja plicata | reverse complement strand
TTGGTTCAACATTGCCCACATTTGGACTAGTGCGATAAATTTTTAATATTATTGACATAATATATTAACAAATATTAATTCCTGCAAGCAATTTGATACTCTTTAAACAGAAGATATTGTTCCTGGCTGGGTGGCTGTAATATGTTTGATCCTACGTTACCTGGGGACTCATCTCTGGTTTTTTTTCAGCCATCCCCATCCCGGAAACGTTGGAATCTTCAATTTATGATCCAAAGTTATGATTTATGATCCTAATGTTAATTTTTTATTTTATTTTATTTTATTTTTTTAAAAAAAAAATTTTAAATTAACTATTGGTCGAAATTTCGACCAACTCTAGAAGCAATTGCCACCAACGAGTGGTCGCAAATTTCGACCAATACACTAAAAAAATGACGAGACTGCCATGCTTTCGACCAATACAATGTTCAAAATTTCGACCATTGGTTTGGTGGAAAGCATGGCATTCTCGTCATTTTTTTAGTGTATTGGTCGAAATTTGCGACCACTCGTTGGTGGAAGTATTGGTCAAAATTTTGACTAATGCACTAAAAAATGACGATAATTTTAAACTTGGGGTATAGTCAAAATTTTGACCTTTGTTTTGGTCAAAATTTTGACTAATTATAAATAGGTCGAAAATTTGACAAAAAAAGACCGACGAAAGTTTTGGTCGTAAATTTGACCAATTACTGTCAAAATTTCGACCAATTGTCATCGAAAATTGAGGTCAAATTTACTAGTGTAGGATAGACAGTAGTTTTGGACACCAAATGAAGAATTCTTTCAAGGTTTCAGGTCAAAATAGGAATATAGTATCTCTGGTTAATTGCGGTACAACTTCACCGATTGCGGTAAAGTGAACGGTCGATTGTGGTAGTTTATCACTGATTGCGGTAATAAACACTATGATTGCGGCAATAAACAAGTTAATTGTGGTAGAATTTCTTCAATTGCGGCACAATGCGGGCAATTTTAGTAACAGAGGAATAGTCTAAAAAAGACTAGAGGATAAGTACCACTACTTGACAATTTTGGAATTTTTTGGAACAATGCTTCTGATTTGCAAGACAATTGACGTTGACAACCCTAGACTTTAATACGTTTGACTAGTTTTGACAGTTTGGATGTTTTGTTTTGCATTTTTTAGAAACTGATCAAAGAAACAAGCACAATAGACACTGTGTTTTGAAGAATGAAGACTGACACTGTGTATGTTCTACAACTTTTTCAAGTTGCAAGGTTATCACAAGGTCTCAACAATGAACAATCAAATTAATCTAGGTTAATGGCTTTAGAATACAATGTTATAGGCCCAATGCTTGAATGTCTGCTAGCTCACACAGCAATTGTCATGCTACTAGGACACGAAGGTCCACGACATAGGTGCCCATATTTTTTCCATTTCCAGGTATTGTTGCCGTGGAGTGAAGATCTCTTTCACTACACAAATACCGTGGGACACGTATGTTGGGAATCTTGGAGAAAATTTTGCAACCTCTTGCACTATAATAAGGTACCTGTTCGGAGGTAAAATGGGTTGGCCTCTAATTAATCAAGGTTGTAGTAAGGGTTTGTGGTGTCTCTCCAATTGGTTTGTATGTGTGTGACTCACTTAAGAGCCTAGTTGATCATGTTGGCTCCTTAGGGATATTCACCCAATCCAGACTATCACCAACACTCCTCGCCCGAGCTTGGCTAGATAAGACAGAACTTTGGTTCGCGCCTTGTTTATATACTGATCGGAAGGATTACCGATTTAAGATTGTTCTTCGAGGAAGAAACACATTCCTCGGACAGGCCTTTCTAAAAAGAATAAAGGTTTGCAATCTAATAGTATGTGCAAGTGCACCCAAAACTCAAGACACAAGGTAAATCGATTAAGCTCCAAAGTTTGAAATGTAAACTAAGCTACACCACCATACAAGCACCAATGTTCAATTTTAAGCCCAAAAAGTAGGTGTTGATTGCTTGTTCAATTTTAATGCACCAATTTGAGAGATTTTTTGCCTTTATTCAATTTTAGTCCCCATGTCAATTTTAAGCCCAAATCTAAAATGTGAGATGTGATATGTTTGGCAAGCACTGTTCTTTTTAAACCCAAATTGACAAATGAATTCATTTTAGTTTGCTTTGTTTAGACAAGTTAGTATCAAAAAGGATTCTTGCAAAATGAGAGTATATGTAACTTTGAAACAATGAATGATGCTTACCAACAACTTACCCTTCTCTGTTCTTGGTGATTTGTCCAATCCTGCACAGAAAACTAGAAAATGTTAGTTTAGAAATGAATGGACAGAAGATTTGGATCTGATATGCAATATTTCTTATGATTAAGGTAAAGTACTGGCAAGTGCGGAAAATATCTGGCGATTGCGGACAAAACACTGTCAACTGCGGAGAAGTTCTATCGATTGCGGCACAGATCGGGCAATTGCGGCAAAGTACCAGAAGAAATAAGATAAAAAATGACAGAATAATACTATGAAAGCATGCAATCAATTGCGGTATTAAACCAGTCGATTGTGGCACAATTTTGTTGATTGCGATAAAATACTAGCAACTGCGAAATAACACAAATATAAAAAAAAAGACAGATTTTTAGATTTGCAACCGTACACCTGTGGTTGATCAATCCTGTTTGTCGTCTGCAAGAGATATTTGGGCTGTTTATTTCATGTCAGGTTCACCAAAATGTATGCCTCTTTCTTAATGATTCATGGTTCCCCAAGCTTTCCAAAGGCAAGGGTTAGTAGCAAAGGTTTCACAAATGATATAAATCAAGTACACAATAACTACTAAAACGAATAACTTTGAAACGTAATCAATAAAATGAACAAGCAAGAGAAAGGAAAATAAATAAATGCAAACTCCACGATGCTTGAAGCTTCTATTGTTTCTCTCTACTCCTTCTGAAACGTTGTTCTTGATGCTCAGTATTGGCGGGCAGCATCTATGACTTGAGAAGTGTCGAGAATTCGCTAATTGAAATGGGTGTGTGATCGCAAGATGGCTTGAATGCTAGAACCAAACTGACATAGTAATGGTGCACGAGAGCTTGAATTAATGGATCTTTCAAATGGTTATGAAGGGTTTATTATATAGGAATTAGGGATGAATTGAACGGTTGAGATCAATCCTAGAGATAGGGTGATGAATGGTTGAGATTAAAAGGAACTAGAGAAGCCATCAGTGAACTCCACCTCTTCATTGGTAAAGAAGAGATAAAGCCTGGTTGACTGAAGAGCTAATTGTGAGTTTCCTTTTTGAACTGAAGAGGTGGGTGAAGTTACCCATGTAGACTGGAGAGATGGTTGGAGTAACCCATGTGATCTGATTGGAGTTATCTCTTTGAAGATAAATGAATATTTAATTCATTTATTTAATTAGTGTTTTTAACATGTGAGATAATTGAATTCTTTTTTGATTAAGAATTACTTTATTTGATGAAATTAAATTAATTTAATTGGAAGAATTTAATTAGTAAGTTTAAATATTTGAATTTAAACTATAGGAAATTGAATTTAATTAATTAATTAATGGTAATTAATCAATTAAGGTTAATTAATTTTGGGAATTTGATTAGGTGATTTGGGGAATGAATTTAGAGGAAAATAGATGATTAATTAATGATTAAAAAACCATTAATTAATAGCTGAAAATTAGTGTTTTTAATGTAAAGTTGCAAGCCTGTCTATTTTAGGGTGTCTACACTACTATCATGTCCAAAGTTGATAAACCTTCTCAGCATAAAGGAAAGAGGCGAGCAAGTACTAGTGCCCAAGAAGTTCCCTCTCCCAAGAGAAAAAAGGTGGAAGGAAAAGAGCAAGAGAGTGAGTTGTACTCTCCCTCCCAATCCCCTATGCATTTTGATGACCAAGTCATTGTTGAGCAATTGGTTCAATTGAGGAACATTAGTGAAGTTTTTGTTACTGCCCAGGAATTGCAAGAAGGGATTCCAGAGGCACCTAGGCATACAACTGTTGACCTCACAGTGGCAGAATTCACAAGTAAAGAACTAGACCCTGTGACTAAGCAAGCCAGTGAGGAGTTCTTGTCAGATGACAACTTTGTCAAGACTAGGGCATTCATTCAGTTTTTGTGGAGAATTCACATTGATGAATTCAATGATAAATGTCAAAAGTTACAGGAAGCTCAGCCCGATCATATTAAAGATGATATAGAAAAGGAGGTTAAGCAAGAGCTAGTGTCTAGATTTGACAAGATCACCCCTGAAGAGGGTAGAGAATTAGTCAAGAAACAGTGAGTCCTCATCCTACGACTGAGCACTACTGGGACATCAATTGGTGCCCAGTTTAGTGAAGATCATGCTGCCTTGGAAATCTTTTCATTGAAGAAGAAAGACAAAATAAGATTGAAGGAAGATGATAAAATTGAGGAGACAGGAAGCCTCATTGTCAAAAGAGTTTATGATACTTTAGGAACTGAGGCAGCAAACCTTGTCTTGCAAACAACCAACCTGAGCCTGAGGGTGGTTGAGAAGGAGAAAGAGGCTTATAATAGCCTAAACCAAAAATATGAATTTGTACTGAAGGCCTATAATGATGAAAGGGTTAAGTCCCTACAAAAGGACAGTAGGATAGCAATTCTGGAAGGGAGGTAGACAGTTCAATTAATGCCCCAAGTGATGATTACTCAGGGACCTCACCAACCCTCCTCATCTAGTCCATTTGTGACTTATCCCTCATCCCCTGCACCCTTAAGTTTTACTACCCAAGAGGTAATTGATGCTAAGAGAGTAGAACTAGAGGCTGAAAAGAATAGGCTGATTAATGAAAGATCAATGTTGGAGGAAGAAGGCAAGAATGATATTGAGTACTCCCCTACATACAAAGAAGCTGAGGAATTGGTAAAGCAAAGGCGTTATGATAAAATATACTCTAACCTCAAGAGGTGTGTCACTGAAGCTAATCTTGCCAACCTCTATTTGATGGGAAAGAAGATTGTCAGCATAATCAGCAAACATGATGAAGACAAAGAGCATTGGGACTTGATAATTGATAATTGGAAGGGGAAGAAAGCCCATGTAAAATATTTCTATTCTACCTCAAAGGAACAAAATAATATTGATATCATTTTGACATGGACCTAAAAATGCCTTAAATTGATGGCTGACCTGGATATCAAGAAGAATATGATTATCAAAAGGATAGAGACCTTAAGAGGTGAGTTCTCCAAAGATAGATATGACATGTTTCCAAATATGTTCAAAAAGGATGGAAACATAAAAAATTAAGCCCTGTGACTAAGGCAATTGATTGAAGCACTAACCAACAGGACAAAAAGTATTATTACATTGGAAAATATAGGTTGGTTTGTGTTAACTATTGGCATCCTCAACAATTCCAGGGCATTTTCTGAATCTTGGGAATTAGAGATTGAAAAGGCCAGTGCTGATTGGGAGGAGTTCAACGACCAGAAAGATGAGGTTCTCAACTTTAGTTGGCCAAATGATGAGCTGTTTACCACCTAGATTAGCAAGTACGGTATTGTCACTCCAATAACATAAAGTAGTAGTATAGGAGTGACAGCAAGCACTAGTGATGCCTAGCTGTCTGAACAAAGGCGAGTGCAAGTTTTGTATCAATAAAGATGACAAATCCCAGATGATAAGGACCAAACAACCTCAGGGCAGTTGCAAGCATTCAGGAGGTCATAAGACAAAGGATTGCATAATTTGTAACAAAGAACAGTTATTCTCTCCGCCTGATTTTTGTCTCATCTGTGAAATGTATTTTTTGTCCTATAGAATAGTCATCTGAAGCTTGTTGCATCCTTATTTTCCAAAAGGATTCCAAGATGACTAGGGCTATCTATAAATAGAAAGTTGTAATATTTTGAAGAGGATGGTAAAAATAAGACTACAAGGCAGACTTCTGAATTGTGTCTGGGCTTTGGTTTTGAATCTATTTGAATGTACTGATATCAGGCTTATATTAATAAAATACAATAGAATCTGCATTTTGACACCAATGATGTATTTTTGCATTTACTGGTTATAAGGTATCCATGTCATTATTTGTGAGTTGCTTTCAAGGAGAGTTTAAATCTTGCAGAGGGTTAGGGTTTATGCAGGAATTTGATACAGGGGTGTGAGGATGAGAGGACAGTTTGTAACACATTCCATCTGAGGTTTATTTGTATTTCAATTAGTTATCCCTACAGAATGTATGTTTTATTTTGACTCTATAACCCATGATTAGGCACTGGCCAAAATGTTGACAAGTGGTTGTTATCATCAATTCAATATTAATCAATCTTTATATTTATGTTATCTTAAGTACATGTCTAGCTAATTATATTCAGTACAATTCACTTTAGTGATTCCTTGAAGAGAGAATCAATAGGTTAGCCTTCCTAAGCTTGGTGGCTTAAAAAGAAGAAGGATCATGAATCCTTAACCATTGTTAGAATTACTGAAAGATAGTACTCTATTGAAGGTGCACCCGCCTGGGTTTGTGGAGCCCAAAGTGTAGAAAGATGTTCATCCTTGTTAATTAGCCTTTTCCTTGTGAGAATCTAAATTGGGAATTAAAGAGTCAAGCATTCACTGCTACATAATGATTCTACAAGAAAAAGAGCTAACACATACTTAGCCAAATATGTATCCAATCCTTTGGTAACACAAAAATATGATAAGAGACTATCTGAATCATGTATGGTTTCCATCGATGACAATATACAAGACATAAATAGAAGTTTCTCTTTCCAATAGAAGGTAAATCGCCCAAGGTGGATCTTAGAAAATACAGACCAATGATTGGATGACTGTTATATCTGATTGCTACTAGATTGGGTATCATGTAATGTATGTCTAATAGCTAGATTCCAACAAGAACCAAAAGAATCACATGTTGTTGTAGTAAAGAGGATATTTGTATATTTGAAAGGAATAGATGAATTTAGATTGGGGTATCCTAGAGGGCCAGGCTTTACTCTAAAAGGTTATACTTATGTAGATTGGGCTGGAGTGTTGACGAAAAAAATGTACTAGTGGTGGAGCATGTTTCCTTGGCTCTTAGTTAGTTGCTTGGTTAAGTAAGAAGCATAATTATTTGTCTTTATCCTCTGCAGAAGTTGAATATATTGTATCTACATCATGCTACACACAGGTACTTTGGATGAAACAAACCTTGAATGATATTGGTGTAGTGTTTGATGAACTGATCTCAATCATTTGTGATAACACCTATACAATAAATATTTCTAATAATTTGGTACAACACTCCATAATGAAACATATTCCAATCCAATATAACTTCTTGAAGTAAAATATGTTAGACAATGAGGTAAAACTTGTGTATGCACCCATGATAAAACATATTGCAAATATCTTCATAAAATCTTTGTGCAAAGATACTTTTGACTATGTTTAGGAGAGGTTGGGGGTTTTACCCCCTCCCAATTTGAACTAAGTGCATTAGGATGTGACATTAGTCTAGGAAAATTACTGCACATTCTTGGTCTGGACTAATGTATGGGGCTTCCTCTCAGGGGGAGGAGAGTGTGTTTTTTCCTGCCTTTGTCCTTGATGTCAAAAGGGGAGAGAGAATGTATGCATCATAACTATAGAGTGAGACCATGTTTGTCACTGGTAGATGTTTCCATAAATGACAAGGGGGGAGAGTGTTGAAAGGGGGATTTTTTTGTTGCAATTTTTTTGATGTGATTTTTATTGCAGAGTTTTTGATGTGTTGAAGTGTTAGTTGTTACTATTGTAGAGTTTTTGATGTGTCAGTATGGTTTTCACTGATGACAACATATTGTTGTGGTGGTTGTATTGTGCTCAATATCTCTGATATGTTACAAATATTATTTTGAGGATCTGATGGTTCAAATGATGGTGCCTCGGAAATTTATTTCTAGTGATTTAATTAGTGATGTTTGTGTCTGAAAGTAGTCCAAAATTCTTTGTTGTTATGAATATGAAATTGGCAGTTTGGTTTTGTATCACTCAATGCTTTAACTTTTGATATTCTATTTTTGAGTCATGTTGATCCAGTCTAGAGGCATGGTTTCTAGCAACATTATTTCTTCTTGGGATCTAATAATTGTGATATTTGGATAATATGTGGTTTATTCGAGATAATGTATGTGGTGTGGTCCACTTTTCATTCCTCCCCATCGTGGGAATGTTTAGTCATGTGGACCTATTTCAAATTATATTTTGATGGTTAACTTGGTGATTTTATATTTTAAAGATTAATATACATAAGAGGATATTGTGATGGAATGATATGGAAGTTGTTTGAAAAGAAGATCTGTCAGATATTGTGCGAGCTTATGCGAAAGTGTGAAGTTGGGTTGTGAGTATAGCTTGTGTGTTGTTGTTAGACATAAGATGAAGTGAGCCAAGGGTTTGTTCTAGCAGTTGTACTTCAGTGGTGGATTTCCTTCTCATTCCTCTTTCTCAGTGTCATGAGCCCACCTGCAGTGAGAATTCTAGAAGTGATCCACCTTTTGTAAAAATCACCTTAAATGGTTTTTTTATTCATGAGAATTAGCTTCTCTGTGTTTTTTTTCCATATTGGGTTTTTCATGTAAAAATAAGGTGTACATTTTGTATGGTTCATGTGTGCTCTTATTTATGTTTACATCTAAATTGGTTAAGTGGTTAAAGAATTAATCTACTAGATTTGAATATGTAAAATTGATAAAAGTTTTAATCTACAACTGATTCACCCCCCTCTCAGTTGTCTGGGACATTCAACAACAAAATAAAGTGTAGTTATGATGAAAAGTTTCTAATAAAAGGAGGTGTCATGGAGGGGGTTGATAACCTTAAAGGATCATAAGTTGTCATTAGTATACAAGGAAACAATTTTTGAACAGTCGGTTACATGATCACCTAGTGACAACATTCAGTCAAGCGCAGAGGTCACCGAAATAGTTAAGCGCAAAGGTCACCGAAAATGTCTTAACACAACAATCACCAAAATCAGTGATCATTGATAGCACTATCACTGACAGATAGTTCACAAAGTAACCCAAGACTATAGTCTACAGAGTAACCCGAGCACCATTCTACCAAGAGACAGTTTTATTCCCGAGAATAGATGATCTGAGATACACGTCAACTAAAGCACTTTAGTCTTAAAAATAGCTTTGTTCATAGCTATAAAACCATTTCTTAAGGATCAAGTAAAGCATAAGTAATAAATTTAATTATTTTAACTGATTGTAAACATGCAAACTAGGAGATCAAGGTCAAGTTGTAAATCTTTGATCATAGATTTTTTCTTGTAAAGTGTGAAACCTAATTAGGTCAGAAACTTTTTATATATAGATATATAATCAATCAAGAACATCATGATTGTAGCTAAAGTAGACATCTATTGATCAGACAAAGAGTTTCATGAGGAAGGACACAAAAGGAAGAATTCAGTTATGAAGAACTAGATTCAAGGTTACCGAGCAGAACAGAGGTATTATTCATCACAATTAGGTGATACATAAGTTTGTGAACTTAAAGGATATGTATTCAGCAATTCAAGGTTACAATTTATCAGTTCATAAGTATTTTTGTCTACTCTCTAACAATTGTAGAAAATAGAAGAAATCCTTCAAGAAGTTGGACTTAACAGTCTTATTGTAAATCTCTTAATCGAGTGCACACTTAACAGTGTTGTTAAAATCTCTTAACAGAGTAGACTTAACAAGTCTAACATGTTACTCCTAAAAGGGTAAGATCATCAAAAGTGATCACAACTTGTAGCCTTAACTGACAACTTCCATTCTACAGATGGTGAAGCTTTGTGGGTTTCATCCCCACTGCAGTTTTTACCTTCTAACATGGTTTTTCTGCATTACCAATTCTTGTGTCATGTGTAACTAAGTTTCATGAATGTTTCTATGATTTTTTACATGCACTTACATTTATTTTATGATATTACATGCATAAGGTAAAAAAACAATATGGTCGGTAATGCAAGAAAAGATTACTAAGGTTAATTGATAAAAATTTTAAGGGTACTGATTCACCCCTCCCCTCTCAGTACACACCATTCCATTATTCCAACAGGGGTACACCTTATGTGTGTTATACTTTCTATGAGGGTTGATCCCCATACAATTGTGACCCTATTATTTAATTTTCTTAAAAAAATAGTTATTTTTTTGTGCCACAAGTAGGAACTTTTTATATTTTCCATAGGAACATCTATTTATTTGTATCTTAAGGTCTACAAATTCAAGAACAAATTGGAAAGCATCAAGTTTCAATCCATTTTTCATACATCATCATGGAAGATTCAAGAGATGTTGAAGGATAATAGGGAATTACCAAGCGATGATTGGATTGTACCTCTCCCTTTGGGTTTGGTATGATTTCATGTTATTCTCATATTTCTACATGTAAGATTTAGATATGAATATTATCTTTTCAAGTTAGGTGATTCATGTATTCTTAATTTAATTTCAATTAATATCATTTAGGGTTTTTCTCAAACGCACTCAAGTAGGACTCTAGGTTACATTTATGCAATTTAGCTCATAGAAATATTAGACACACTTAAGATTCAAGAGCAAACACAAATTTTCAAATATCAGCTATTGTGGAAGTGAAAATTATAAAATTAGGGGGTTGAATAAGGAAAGGCCATATATAGAGAACCACACACACCCTTTTTATATTTTGCAGGTTAAACTACAAGTCTCAATAGACACATTGGGATGGAAACACATCAACATATAATAACAGACTCAAATTCAAAAGTGCAACACTAGAACCTAAGACAAGGTTTCTTCGGACAACCTTGTCCTCCTAAAAGCAATCCAGATATTTTAGAGATCTAATGCAGAACTTTGGGATCCCTTATCTTGAATCCTATGAATTAGATTAGTTTTATGGACCAGGTCATCCTGATTGGCAGCGTCCTCCCTAAATCAACTTAGATTTCAAATACATGTGCACAATACAGGTTCCCTCTCATTACTATAAATTCTTTATAGTTTTCATTTTTATATAACAATTATTATCAATTTAGATCTTGATTATCTAGCCTTTTGAATCACTCAATCAATCATTTATAGAAACAAAAGAATATAAGGCCTAGGAGTATGATACTAAATTGACTCTCATGAGTAAATTGTTAGTCAATTATACTTATCTCTTAGTGGCTTTGTTTTCTAATGTAATCAAAGAAAGATGATTCTCATCCTAGTTTGTCTACCCTCTTTCCCCACATTACATTTTGTTAAACCTAGTATTATTTTAGTATAATTTATTCTTCTTGCATTGCATTTTTACATTTGTATGTTCATTTTATGGTGCAGGGGCACCTTGTCTACTTGATGTAATTAAGGTCCTAGGTTAACATTTTTGTGTTGAGTCATTTTTTGTGGTTGTAATTGTGTGCATAAATGTTGTCACACTTCTATGACTCATTCCATTCAAGGTTGCTCAAGAATGAGGCCTCAAATATCAATCCATAGCTCTCTAGTCATGGATGTGTAAAAATGTAAAATGAAGGCCCTCAGATAGACCTAGTTGTGTCTATTGCAAATACACCATGAAACGAGAGATTCGAATGCATGAAAATGAGATCTACTCTATATGATTGCAATGCATAAAAGGAAATTAATCTAAATGATAACAATGCATATTAATCTATGGAAGGAAATACAAATGCAAGATTAATCTATGGAAATAAACATGATTCTAATCTATATGAATAGCCATGAATGCAAGAAGGAATGAGACAAGAAGAGA
>MU225572.1:522319-548810 GCA_018584345.1 Thuja plicata | reverse complement strand
ATAATTCCAAAAAAGATGCAATGCCTGTAAAACATTGAATTCAGCCATTACATCATACCCATAATTCAAAAAGAGATGCAATGCCTGTTAAACATTAAATTCAGCCATTACATCATAACCATAATTCAAAAAAAGATGCAATGCCTGTAAAACATTAAAATTCAGCCATTACAGCATACCCATAATTCAAATAGGAATGCAATACCTGTAAAACATTGAATTCAGCCATTACATCATACCCATAATTCAAACAGGGATGCAATATCTGTAAACCATTGAATTCAGCTATTACATCATACCAATGATTCAAACAGAGATTCAATATCTGTAAAACATTAAATTCAGCCATTACATCATACCCATGATTCCTGATAAACAGATGAGTGGGTTTTTCCTTGGATATTTACTACCACTACCCACCATTTATGTACACACAGTACCAAACAGAAACACAATATGATTGCCCAAAAGACTGATTTTCTAGAACAGAGCATGAATTAATGGGATTTCGACAGCACCCTTTTGATCCATCTGCCAAAGCGAAATTTGGATTTGTGGGAAGCTTGAGGAATGGTGGCATCTCCAGATCTCTGAGCATGGAACATAGCCATGGGTGTCTGGATTGATCCTGTGCTCCTGCTGTGGAACAGAGTGATGGGTGGCTGTTGAGCTTCTGATTTCTCCATGGATGAAATGGGCTTGGAGTCAATCTCCCCAGGATTCGAGCCCGCGCCCCATACAATTCCAGAGGAGCCTTGTCTTCTGAATGTGTGATCTGATCTCCTCAATGAAGCTGAAGCCATTGAAATGAAATTTTTTCCCTTATTTTACCCCCTTCTTCATCCCCTGCAAATATGAAAGATAACAGAGGAGGCGTTACAGCGAGTCCCTATAAAATGAGCTGTGTGACGCGAGTTGTTGTGACGTGTATTGGAGGCATTCGTACAAGTGGCGAACCAGAGAAAATGGCGGGGTTTTGTATTTTGTCCGTTGTGCTTGTTTTTTTGGTGAGGGGAGGGATCTGCCATTTTTACTGTCCAAGGGGGGACATAAAAGCTTGACATCAAAGTAATTGGATGGCTAGGTGTTTATCAATATTTTTTAAATGAATAGATTATATATTAAAATAGTTAAGATTTATATTGATGTGTTTTACATAGCAGTAATTGGATGGCTAGGTATTTATCAATATTCTTAAAATGAATAGATTATATATTAAAATAGTTAAGATTTATAGTGATGTTTTTATGAGAATATAATGTATTGATAGAGTTGAAAAATGATTGTGATGTTTGGTTTATGGTATGGATTTTGTACGCGAGAGGGATCAACTGACAAAATCTATTTCATTTGTATGTATTTTGTAAGGGAGAGGGATCAACATACAAAATCTATTTTATTTGTATGGATTTTGTAAGGGAGAGGGATCAACAGACAAAATCTATTCCATTTGTATGTTTAAGGGGGGACATAAAAGCTATAAATTATTGATGGCTAGGTACGTATCAATATTTTTTATATGAATAGATTATATATTAAAATAGTTAAAATTTATATTTATGTTCTTTTAGAATATAATGTATTGATAGAGTCAAAAAATGATTTTGATATTTGGTTTATTGTATGGATTTTGTAGAGGAGAGGGATCAATAGAGAGAATGCAATTTTTTTATAAAGGGTGATATGAAATTGTATTAGTAGTCAATGTAAATAACAATTAGGAATCAATGCAATCACATGATTGCATTTTTCTTATGTTAAAGTTCCATAAGTATTTTTTATGCCATGTCTTTTTGGCAAGGGATTGGAGAGTGATTTGTCATCATATGGTTCAAGGGATTTGTTGGCCAACTATTTATCAACACTTTTTATGAAAAGATTATATATTAAAATAGTTAAAATTCATATTGATGTTTTTTTAGGATATTGTTGGCAAGAGACACTCCATTGGATAATTTGTATGTTGTCATTGATGGCAACTACATACGTCTCTTATGGTTACCTAACAGATTTTGGTGATACTGAAATTTAGAATGCAAAAATGACTAAGTATGAACAAAGAGGAGCAGTATACAGGAATCAGTAAAAGGATTAGTATGGACAAATGCGAGCGAGTTATGAAGTGCAAAGTTAGGGAAGCTTCTACAGGTCATATCCTATCTATATCTATGATCGCATTAGTTTATGATGACATTTGTTGAAGATATAAGATTCTAAGTATCGAGTTGTATACACTCTAAATTGGTCAACCAAAGTCAAAGTGGTCAACTCAAGTCAATATCATGGATTAACTAATAAAGCAATTAATCAATTAAATTCATGCTAAGAGGGATTAATTAAACTATGTAATTGATTTATTCAATTAGTTATATAGTTCAATTCAATTAAATCAAATCCAACCTATCTAATCCCCCTACATGGCTAATTTAATTAATTGTTTGAATTAATTAATTCCTAAATACTTCCAACAACCACTAAGGGATAGAAATCAATTAGCTAATGAGAAGGGAGAACTGAAAGCACATGGATCACTCCAAGCTTTGCTATCTTAGCCACTCATTTAGCCTTTTCTATCCTCGCCACTCATTTTGTCATCTTGTCCCAATATTTGAAACACAACTCAACCCCTCTCATCTAATCATGGTTAATTCACTCTACCCCCCACTCTTGGGTAATTTATTTTTAGTGAATCAATGATGCCTTGAACTAGATGAGAAATGATTGAGATGTGATATTTTCTTGATTTTTGCTTGTGATGTTGATTCTTGGAGGTATGCAAGTTAGTCTAATGACGTGATCATCAAAGAATCATTGAGGACATTCGTATATTGACAAGGATCATACCTTTGTATATTTACGCAAACCAATACCTTGGACATTTAGATGGCCTATATCGTAATACCAAAATCCACTTGCAACATTGAATCCGACAAAAGCAGTATTCATACTCCCATGGTGTGCCAATCTCACCTTTAAGGGTTGTATCATTTTTTTATTGAAATCTGAGGCAAGAGGTATTCATACAATAATGGTTTGCCAATCTAACCAGTGAGGGTTGTACCCTTTAAGGTTCCAACAAGCTTAATGATTAAAATAGAAAAAATAATTGCATTCGGTGATAAGTGACAATCTTAGTTGCATTTTGCATGCATTTAGATTAACTTGCATTATAATTGTTATGGGATTTTTTCCCAAATGGGGGGGTGGTGAAAATCAAAAAGTGTGTTAACCCAGGTCACATCATCAAAATTTCTCCTTCAAAATGGAATATGTTGGACTTTAGCAAAAACAATGCATTTTAGATTAGATCATGACATAAGTTGCATTTAGGGGCATAATTTGTTAGTATATATCATTTAATCATTAAGTGCATTTCATTTTAGGAATCTCGTTATCCATCATCATTAATTTTAGGTGCATTTATTATGTGTAATTTAATTGCATTAAGTTTTATTTCTCATCATTCAGATAGGTGCATGTGTTGCATGCAAAATCGTTAAACATTAATCATTAATTAGTTGCATTAAGTGTCTAATCATTTATCATTAACCATTACATACATTATCATTTAAGTCTTATCATTACATTTCAAAAAAGCATCAATCATCTAGATTCATCTCATGATACATTTCATTAAGTACATTTTCATATCACTACAACATTAATCATTACAATAGATTGCATTTAAATTGTATTTCATTAACATATATACATCACATTGGATTAAACGGTCTAGGTGCATCAAATAAAAGCATTCATTTTATATCAAGGCATTAATCATTACATCATTCATCTAAATTCATCTAGGTTCATTCATTATTACATCTCACATTATAATTATCTAAACTGCATTTCATTAGAATCATCGTACCATCACATATTCATATAAGCATTTAGGACAATCAAGCACATATTTACATGCATCCATAAGAGGTAAAAGACATTCAGACATCACAAAACACAAAACAAGCATATAGATATAATCATATAAATTTGAATCCATGTCTAGATCATAAAAAATATAAAGTCCAACATATAATGCATCAGAGAGGAGATAATCATAAATCATAAAACAAGTGAGTGTGTATATCAAAAGTCGACCAAAAAGTCAGATAGAAAAGTGTCCGTCATCAAAATATATATCATAAAGGATCAAACATCAATATGCATCTAATCAACCAGGGGAAAATCTAACTCTTCCTATCTTGAGCCTTTGTACCACCACCTGATCTTGACGGTGCAACATCACTAGAACTAGCATCTAGATCACCTAAAGGCTTGGATGAAGATGAACCTGTATGAGTAGACCTCTGATCAATCTGCATAACCTAAGCCTAGATCTGTGATATCTATGCAACCAAATTTTGTATAACACTCATATACTATGCTACATGTCTCTGCATAGCTATCATACTTGTGTGTAATGCCTGAATATCCTGACTCGATGCAGGAGGAACCACCGCAGGAACTGGAACATCCGGGGCATCTGCCTAAACTGGAGGATCTTATCTATCATGTGCCAAACCTAGATCAACATCATGTCGAGGAAGAACTTGTATGTCCATTTATCTAGCCGACATGGGATCTCGTCCACCTCGAATCCTCACCCTACCACCATCATCCCCGTCACCCTCCTGATCATCATTATCCTAACCAGCTAGTACTAGTCCACCTCTGCCTTGAAGTACACCTCTTCCATAAAGTACACCTTTTCCATGGAGTCCACCATGAGAAACTCCTAACTCAAGTCCCTCATCTTCATCCTGAACTGCTCTGGTAGCTATAGCATGACCCAATCTACCACATCGAGGAGAAACAACTCTAATTCCTTTGACCGGACCTCAACTTTGTCTCTGATGTACTCTAGCCCCATCCTCTGGTTAATCATCATCATCTCTCTCTGAATCTGGATCATCAATACCAAGAATTGGCTCTGCTAGATCATTGAATCTAGGAAATAGATGTTGAGAAAACCACTGTGCATACTATGGAGTCACACCTGCATTCCTGATACCATCTTTGTAATCCCATGGTATCAGTTGAAGACCCAGTACCCCAGCTCTCACAACTCTATAATCAACAGTAGGTCCCTACAATTATTTCTTTGAATGGACATGAGCATAGTGAGCCACACCATGTGGAAGGTTCTGAGTCCAACCATACTATCTCAGAAAAATATAAAAGAAAAATATCTCAACCACAAAGATAGTCTGTCTGATAAACCATCGAGCCATAAATAAATATGGGACCTTGTCATCATCCTCTTCCCATGCCTCACATTCAATATATGGTCTCCAACATACCTAATCAAGATCATCTAGCATATGTCTCTAGTACTCCAATTTTCTCCAACTATTGCTAGACAATAAATCCTCTATATACATGAATATAGGGATGGTTGCGAGGATAAATCCCCTCTGTAACTATTCTCTCAATTAGGAGATGCACCCAAGCCCATATCTGTAACAATACTACTCCTGATGAAAAATTTACACTATTACGATATACTACATGATGGAGATTATGATATAAATGCGCCAGTACACATGAACCCCATGCAAATCTACGTGGTCATGCAATCATGTCCTCTAAACTGTGACCCCAACCAACCACAAATCCATGTCCACGTTTGTCTGGTAATAAGAACCTACAATCAAAACTGCTAGGAAAGATGGCAAAGGTGCATAGCGTTGTCTCATCCTACACCATGGTATAGTCTCATCATCAATAGTCATATCCTCGAACACTCATCTACATGCAGCTCCATCATAAAATGAGTCATAATATACTAACTCTCCCATGACATGAATACACAAGATCATGTACACATCCTAAGGATTAATCATCATCTCACACATAGGAAGATGGAAAGTGTTATGATCATAATGACATCGTTCTTCTAAGGCAGTAAGTAAACCCACGTTCATCCTAAACTGGTGCATGTCAAGTAGATATCTCAATTCACATCTCCTAATCACATGCTTATCCTCGAAGGATAAATCATGTATTATACTAAATGGACAAGGGTAAAATCCTTGCACATTTAGTTTCCTAAAAGAAACTTGTTTTGCATCAGACACAATCATTCAATCAACATCATCTTTTGATCATCTAAAGTTCATCAAACTAGTCAACCTATCACCTATCTTTCTCTTTTTGAGCGCATCAACCTATTTTATTTCTCTAGATCTTGAGAATGAAATACATCTTACCATCATCCTATTTGACTTATTTTTTATTAACATAAACAACATTAATACCATGATTACGATTGACATCATTCATCTTGGTTCAAATCAACGTCATACATGAGGGAACTCACATCACTATTCATTCAATGGATTCGCTATGATGATTTATTTGATAAAAAGTGCAAAAATCAAACACCTATCATACATTGGAAATATTTTGGTATGCATGTGTCCCTAAACACCTTGCATTTGTATATCAAAGTGTTGATCTTCAAGTTTTGTTGTCTATTAGTGTCCCACACTTAGTCATAATCAAGGCAGGTTGTTTGGTCATCACTGTGACCGATCCATCTCACTAAGGCTGAGACCGAGTAGTAGTTACTATCAAGTGAGTCAGAGGTCGTCGAGTACTTAATGGATGTCAATAAAAATTATTGTCGAGTTGCATAAAAGAGTTAGTGCTGAGTGACAACATACAGTTATGTCAAGCGAGACAGTATTGATTGAGCACAAGTGTTTGGGTATGTCGAGTAAAATAGTTTTTGTATATGTGTTTGGAATGACACAAACACCAAGGTAAACCATTTTGGTCAACTTCTATGGATAATATAATGATCATGCATAGATATTTAATGCATTAATTGGGGGTTATTTTTATGATCATGAATCCATATGCAAGCCATGCAACCAATCAAAATTAGGGATACCTAAGTGGCAAAAGATGATGGATACAGATGATTGTTGATCTTGATCTGGATTATCTATATATGTGATGCTTCAAACCCTAATCCATATGTGTATGTGTGTGTTAGATATTTTATGTTTGGATGCGGATGTGAAGAGCAGAGATCATAAGTATATGCATGTTTTGCATATCTGGAGCATTGACCAGACAGAGTGACCGAGAAGAGCAGTGAAGAGCATAACAGAGATAAATTAGATTAAGAGATCGGCTAAGAGTTGGCAAGAGGAGATTTTTTATCATCATTTTTAGTGCAGACTGAAGGATCGGGTAGTGATATATTCTAGCAAGTAAATCAGGGTAAATCTCTTAATAGAGTGGTCCTAACATGCCTTTGTAAATCTCTTAACTGAGTGCTTACTTTTTTGTAAGTTTAAATCCTTTAACAAGGTAGATTGTATAAGTTTGAAAGCTCTTAACAGGGTAGACCCCTCACAGGATAGATCATCAGAAGTGATCAAAAATTTGTAGCCCTAGCAGGCACACTTTATTACTGCAGTAGTGAATATTTGTGAGTGTCATCCCCACCCCAGTTTTACCTTCAAGGGTTTATGGGTTACCAAAATATTTGTGTTATGTGTTCATGATTATATGTTAATCTTTACAACATTTAAATTTATGTTTATGAACACGTGGTTGAATCAGTTAGTTTAGAATTGGTAGAAGTTTTATAGATCTTATTCACCCCCTCTCAGTTACTTCTTTCCCATATTATACTTCCAATAATTGGTATCAGAGTATTGTTCTCTTAAAATAAGTCTAACCACTTGAAAGTTAAGATCTTGGAAAAGGAGGCTTATAAGTTGGGGAAGGTCATTGAGAATCAGAAGGTTGATATTCAGCTAGCACTGCAGCAGCTTGAGACAACAAGAGAAGAATTGAGGAAATCCTTAAAAGCTAGGAAGGAATTAGCAACTCAGATGAAAGATACTGTATATAAAGAAGAACACATTGAAGGTCTATTTTACAAATAAGACTCAAAAGAAAGTAATGCAACAATTGCATATCTACTGGAGAAGAACAACACACTAAAAGAACAATTCAAAAGTGTGAAGATAGAACAAGAAAATCAATCAATAACACTATGTGAGGTGATTGATTAGAAGAAGAAAGCTGAGGAAGACAAGACAATGGTAGAAGAAGAGAAGAGACAAATGGATACCAGACTTGATGAAAGGACTAGTGATGTGCAGAAGCTCACAAACAATCACTTGGACATGGTCAACCAACTGTTATTTGCAAATCAAGAGATAAACAAAAAAGAAATTGAAATCACATATCTGAGATCTGAGAACAATCAACTAAAAAATGAGTTGAGATCTGAAAGAGAACTCGTTGAGAGGATAAACAAACCAAATGAAGCATTGAGATACTTTTAGGAAATAATGAGATCACCAAGAAGGAATAGTGACACATCTAGACTTGTACATACCAAGCACTAGTCTTCCACTAAAGAAGGAGAATCATCAAAGAGTGGAGAACTGAGAAATGCAAAGTCGAAGAACAACAAGCCTACATGTTATCATTGTGGGAAACTAGGTCACACAACAAACATATGTCGAAGAAAGAATAGTAAGTCAAATCCTAAACCCAAATTCAATGGATATGGTTTTAACTATAAGAAGCATGGACATCGGGCACATGAATGCAGGTCAAAGACTAGAAATACACCTACTTCACCTAGATTCCAAGGACATTGCTACAATTGTCAGATATTTGGTCATAGAACCCAATATTGTAGATCTAGTGCAAAATCCAAATGGACGCCCATGAAACAAGGAAATACACTGAGGAAAGGTAACACATTCAATTGGGATTATAATACAAGGAGCAGTTGTCATTATTGTAATGAATATGGTCATGTTGCAGATAATTGTATAAGTACACATTTTAGAGGTAAATCCAAAAGTTGGATGAATGGAAGTATGGTCTGCTATAGTTGTCACAAGATCGGTCATACCAAGAGATATTGCAATATCAGAGCTCCGACACCTACTATTGAGAAGATAAGGAATTAGATGAATCTAACAGGGAGAAAGAAAGTAGATGTGAGTAGTAGTAGATTCAGTGAAGCCAAGATCACCCAATCCAATGGATCAGGTGAGCACACTACTTCCAATTAAGAAGAAAGGTATATAAGGAACTCTTTTCTTAAAAGCTATATTTTACACCAGTTCCTAACATAAGATGTATTAAACTCCATAGCTACATAAGTTAAGATGCATTAGGATAGATTTGAGGCAAGAACCAAGCAAAAGAACTGTAATGAATATTTGATGTTGAGCATCAGTATCAGCATATGTCGAGCTGCCATACTGACCAAGCTGATATGTCGATCGATCATCAGTAGTGACTGAGCCACTATTTTGACCAAGTGGTGTGTGATAACCGATCAATTTAATCAAGGACCGAGGACAACTGTTATCCACCTACCATTGTATGAAGCATTTATTGAAGACCTAATCCAATTGTTTGAGGGTATATCATCAATTTAGGCGTTCATTCTTCATTCCACACAACGATTAGAGTTTTCAGAGCATTCTAAAGGCAATTTGAGAAGAGGTTGAAAAGATTCCATCTGTGCATCATCGACAAGTATTGAGAAGGTTGAAGACTCGTTGTTGTCAAGTTACACAAAGTCTTTTTTGCGAACCCTAACTTGCAAAAATGGTAGCCAATTCATCCATTGGCGTGAAAAGACAAGACAAGGCAATGATGAATGTTTATTTGGTTAGGAGCAACGTGTGTGCACCACAAAATTTTTGAGTCGTTCTTGAAACTGTGATGAAGGGAGATTACGGGAGCCATGTCATCGATTCCACCTAAGGAACTCATGATCCATGATGTGCCAGCATGTTATATGTGAAAATTTGGAGAAATTGGAGATTTTCAATTGAGGGAAGTGTATGATAAACTGTGTAAATAGATTTTTAAAGGTTGATCATCAACATATTGCAGATAAAGGGTTAGTCTGTGCCCTAGACTTTTCGCACAAATTTAAGATCGAATGGATCAAGATTGTGTTGAGAAAAACACATGAAATGTGTCTATGGTTGGAAAATGGACCAGTAAAGATAAAAAAAATACATTATTCACCAAGTTATTGGTTATCCCATTATGCAAGGGAAGCGTACTATGCATTATCAGAGAAAGGAGGATATTGAAAATTTCACTTTGGCCGAGTGGAACAAACAAGGAATGATAATTTCTACGATCACTGATCCATAAATTGATTTCAAAGTCAAAGTCATTGCACATAGATTATATCAATCTAGCAGATTGGACAGTGTCCCATGTGTAGCAGTTGATCAAGCATGGAAAATAGTGAAGAAGGATCATGCTTATGATCTTTTTGAGCTACAAATGACTAAACTTGTCGAGAACCTATCAGAAATAAGGAAGGCAAAGAACTCTATGTGTAAGTTTGGTCCCTTACTTGTTTGTATATTCTTTTATGTACATAACACTTTTCCTACAATTGGAGATGTTGTATGGAGTCATGACCAACCAATAACAATTTAGATTACCGAGTTCATTCAGAAATTAGGAGAGAATTTTCATATAGTAATGGGTAATTATTTTGTACAGTTCAAGAAAAATATGAGGCTAAGGAGCATAATCTTGGTATCACTTGTGGAGAAACATTATAATGATGTTTTCTTTCTAGTTGATACTAATAACACCTATGTGCAAGTTGTAGTACGAAGGGTAGAATGGCTAAGGCCATTGCCCTGTGAAGTAAACATAGATGAAACATCTACAACTATCACAACTCTACTTGCAAGGGAAATTGATAGAAAGGCTGAGAGATTTGGAAACTATGATGAAGCTAAATCTAAGATAACTTCAAATTTGAAGGTTGCAACAATAGAGAGGAAGAGAAAGAAAATTGTGAAGAATCTTGAGAAGATGTTAGGATAAGAAGAAGAAGAAGATGCACTAGTACAAATCAAAATAGGTCAAGGAGAGGACCAATCTAGTAATTCTGAGGAAAGTGATGATGATGTGGAAGTGGAAAAAAAAGGGCAAGAAAGTGATGGTTTCTGAGTCATTCAAGAAGAGGAGTTCACAGCATAAATCTACTCCTCTTGCCACATCTCGATCGAGAACCAGGGCATCAACAGTTACTATATATGTAGAGAAACCAAAGAAGAAGTTGGTAAAGGATGTTGAAGGGGTTAGCTCAGGGAAAAGAAAACAAGTTCAAACTGAATCTGAGCTAAGTCACCCAAAAAGGAAGCCAAGGAGAAAATATGTTATGGGTAAAGATGAAGAAGATGAAGAACTGACATAAACCAAACACATCAAAAAGTTCAAAGTTGCAACACATAGACATCCTTCTAATGTTGATGAAATTTGTCACAACATCCAGAATTCAGTAGGTTTGTCAGGCTTTAAGTTTATTAAGTTTGAGAAATTAAGAAAAATTGATAAGTCTAAGATAGAAGAAGCTATGATGGACATGTTAGTATCATACAAGATGACACCCTTGGAGATTGGGAACCTAGTCCCTGATGAACTAGCAAAAAAAATTGATGAGAGATGGAAGCATGCCATGATGATAGAAAGGAAAATCAGAGGAGCATTAGCTCAAATTATGCCTGAGTTAATGAAGAAGCAGAAATAAAAATTTATGGATCAATATAGGAATAGATTCATTCTTAAATTGAGAGCCTATTCCATACTAAAGAATGATGTAGAAGGTGTTGTGCAGAAAACCCAAAGGATATGGAAGATCATATTTGGATTAATAGTTGACAATAATAAAGACGAAGGCACATCTAGACAAATTGAGCTTGACAACAAAGAATACATTGATGAGCCAGATAATACTGAGGATAAGACACATGATGATATTAAAGATGAAATGATTGACGTTTATGAGGATGAGATGAAGAAAGATGTTGAAGATGAGGAAAAAGATAAGGTTGAGGAAGAACAAATTTAGGACTTAACAGTTGATGAGGTAAAACAAGGTTTGAATGTCGAGGAACAAGGAAAAGAGGCACTCATAACTCCATATTAACCTACCGAGGCCAACCTTGAAGACAATGCAGAGGGAGATAAAATCAAAGAAGAACAAGTAGATAAGTATGCATTAGATATCTCCAAATCACTTGAAGAAGTCATAGAAGTGACCAAAACTCTTGAGACCGAGGGGAAACAAGAACCATATCTAAAAGAAACCATATCTCCCTTTCTGATAAGATTGCAATTCCCAAAACAATATCCATAATAGAACCAAAAGATTAAACTTTATTATTGCTTCTTCCAAACTTCCCATATCCTTTTGAATCTATCTACATGATTATAGTTGGAAATAGGTGTTGGAATAAATTTGAAAACTTATGCACTTAGAGAGGATGGGTGAATCGGTACCCTTAAAATTTTAAGCATACAAACTAATCAATTATTGAGTTGAATCCATTACATAATATGAACATAAATCAAATAACTCAAATCGTAAAATCTACAACACATAACACAAATATTTTGGTCACAAGGAAATCTTTTGTTAGAGGAAAAAACTACGGTGGGGATGACACCAACAATCCTTTTCTACTATAGTATTAAGGTTTCTCAATTAGAGCTACAATGTTAACTACTTCAAATAGCTTACCCTATTAGGAGTATGATACTCGATTAAGAGTACAAAAGACTTATCCATTCTACCTTGTTAAAGGATTTAACAATCTCTAATCTGAGAGATGTACCCAGTTAAAGGATTTAGAAAATATAAAGACTTGTTAGGGCCTACCCACAAATGATATTTTTAATTCTATAAATACAACAAAATTTAGTACAAAAATGTTTGATAAGAATGCATTATTCAAATGTTGTCCAGACTCATTATGCTCAATAACTCTGTTACCTCATTCTGCACTCGGTAGCTTAGTATTATAAGCTCTGCTTCATTCTACATATGTTTCCTTTGCTTTTCTACGCAACAACCTCATCAACTCTTCAACTTCAGTAACAGCAAGCAACAACATCAACATCAACATGCTCATTCTTCAAACTGGTCTCTTATACAATTTCCAGGCGGTTAACTATGACTTAGGCATCATGAATCAATGGTAGAGATTAAGTGGTTAAACTTTGGTTACATCTCTAATGTCTTGCACCTTCTAAACCATCATTGGTGGATCTTCCTCGTGATCATGTTCAATCATGTATTTAGAATCCCAATGATTCAACTAAGGTTTACCTTGAATTTTGTGCAACGCTTCCTGCTCGGTGTCTAGATACAATGTATCTAAATTCAATTGAAATTTCAGCTCTAGAATACTCAGTAACATGCTTGTGCTTACTCGATAACTCTGTACTTTCTTCTTAGTGTCTATGAGTGCTTGGTAACTGTCTTTGCATGACTCGATATATGTATCTTTCTTGGTGCTTGGTGGTTGTGTCGGTTGCCTTTACTGACTATGTCTCCTCCATTATATTGACTTGCTTTCTTTGGTTACATTCATCGATATGACTTTGCATACAACACAATCACCTTTGGAGTAACAATATCCCCCTTTGACATTAGTTTGGCATTTTGTGAAAAACTTCAAAGTCATCAAAATTTTCAAAACTTCAAAAAACATATGACTCCCCCTTTGATAATTATCCTCAAAATTTTACTACTTATATCTCCCTAATGTATACATACATATCTATATTTACATATCAGAATATCCTTATATATCCCCCTTTTTTGACAAACATGCCAAAACAATACTTACTTATTCTTATCTTCTAGAGATATCTAGTCAAAAATGTGTTTAAACTTAGTCTTTGCATCATCTAGGGATTCCTCCCATGTATCCTTTAGTGTTTGCATAACAACAATCTATGTAGAAACATCAGCTGTTAGACCAGTAATAGTGTCCAATGAACTGCAATCGAGAGAAACAACTAAATCTTTGGCTTTCTTCAAATGATTCTACATTGACTCCATGTGGGTAATAAGAGTTGCTTGCAGCTCTAGGAGTTCCATCCTTAGTTTGTATTATTCATTTTGTAGCTCTTTCTACCTTCCCATTAACTTTTTGACCTTTGAGTAATAGGCCTGTAGAGATCCAAGCTCAGTTGATATGTTCTTCAATTGCTCGGTCAGCTCTTGTTCAAGAGATTCCTCTTTCTCATTGATATCCTTAATGAATAGTGAAATAGAACAAAATTGTTGAAATAACAAAAGAATATCAGAAAACTTGTTCTCTATGTCAGTGCATGCTTCAGAAAGAGACACCTTGTCTAGTGTAATGTTCTTCAAAATTTCTTCTGATGGTTTTAGTTCCATGCTCTCCTGATGAATTTTCATCGTGCAATCGGTTGTGTCTTTGTTCAGTTCTCGCACTTATTGAATTAAATCTGTCACTTGATTAAGAAGACTTTCCTCCTCATTTATAGTAGCATCCAGTACAATCTCTCGTAGTACTTATTTGACATCTTCCAATATAGTCATTTCTCTTTTCTTCTAAAATAATTTATTTTGGATTGCCTTAAGTCTCGCCAATTTTGCATACTCTGTCATTTCATCAAGGTCCATAGTAGATAGGTCTACTTTAGGTAATATGATCGTTTGGATCATATCTACATGTTTCCTCTTCTTTGATTTCTTCTTCTTTGATATCATACTATCACCAGTAGATAATTTTAATGCATCAAAAGTGGTCTCTGTAGCATCAAATACACTTTCATCTTTCATTTATGCTTGCTTGTCTTTTCCTTTAGTTATTGGTGACTCCTCTTTCTTTTCTTTTGTCTTTTCTTTTGTCATTTCCTCTTCCTTCTATTTTTCCTATATGTCCTCAGTCTTGTCCTTTCCTTGATCCTTTGTAAGTTCACTAACTTGCCCTTGTTTTAGTTTGGTATTCTTAGTAGAAGGTGCCTCAGTGCTTTGTTCTGTGTTGAGTTCAATGGCCTTATGTTCCTTGATTTCTCCTTGTTCTTTTTCTTTAGGCGGTTCGGTGCCTTTCTCCTTAGTATCAGTTGCAACATTAGACATGCCTATGTCAACATCCAAATATTCATTGTCTTGTTCTATAACTTTCTCTAATAGTTTTACATCGGAAAAACCAACAGTATCCATTTGTTCAGTCTCTATTTCCTTTTCTATTAGTACATCTTCATCTTCAGAAATTTTGGTAGCAGGGTTCTTCTCTGTAATATCTTCAATCAATATTTCATCTTTATCCAATATAATATCAATAGGATTGTCCTTACCTTTCTCTTCGGTAGCTTGATCTTTTCCTGCCTCATCTTCTATGTATATAGAAATAATTTTTCTCCTTTGGAAATTGATCTCATTTTGTACTTTCTCTAACTCTCCAAGCATGGTTCTTAAGGATCTACCTTTAATAATAAATTAGTTAGAGTAGTTCTTCGTTGTCTCATCTATCTCAGTTATAGACATTGTGGGTTGAGAAAGAATTAGGGATCTTTCCCTCAATTTCTTCTCAATATTCAATGCATATTTCCATCTAGCAGCAATTTTATTATACAATTCAATAGGTACATGGTTAACAACTTCAATCAGTGTAAGTTTAAACTTATAAAAATTAAAAACAACTACCTGTTCTATCTTGGATTTACCTTCTTCATTCTGGTCATTATACTTCATGTATCTAATTCCTGTAATTCCTCCCTTCTTCTTAAGTAACTCAAGTGACTCATCTAGATTCATTTGCAATCGATTTGTGCTTGCATTCTTATGTTTGCTTAGATCTTCAGTATATGTCTCACTATATTTCTGCAAATTTAGTTTTCTCCTTGTCCGAATGGTAGCTTTCTTACTTCTCACATTTGTTTTATCTTTTGGTTCTTCTACTTCTAACTTCCTTTTTGCTCTCGGTGTAGTTGTGGACCTTATGTTCGGTCTAGTAGTAGTAGTACTAGGTGAGGCCTTCATTGCTAGTGGATTCTTTAATTTTATGTCATAGGGTCCAGCCTCATCTTCTTCTTATTCATCAACTCGGCCAAGATCCTTTGATAATTTCTCAATCATTTTATCTGTCCTCCTTTGGTATTTATGTATTAAGGAGCCTTGTTTTATCTTTTATTTACCTCTTCATAAGTACCATATTCGTTGGCTCTCCGGTCAATAGGATTTGCTAACATAGTCTGAATTTGTTGAGATGCAATGTCTATATCCATCTCGTATCCCATAGGATATATCCAAATACTTCTTGGTTCAACTGCCTTGATAATGCATGTGTCAGTGTCCACTTCAAAACAAATAGTGTCATGATATTTTCTCAACCAATTGGGGTGATATCATTTACTTATTATGCATCTTAGCTTGAAACTTAAAAAATTAATCATTCATTATCATGTCAAGATTTTCACCTAGGCTCAGGATTTAATCATTTATTTGATATATGATAGGCTTCTCAGTGATCCACGTAAAATCACCAATAGATGGGAAGAAATTTAGAAAGTAAAAAAATATGCATACCAGTAACGATCCAAAATTCAAAGTGTTTGTCTTGGCTTTCCTTATGGTATTCATATTATCTTCTAATTGCTTCAACAAAATCTCACAAATATCAATCTGCATGTTCTTCTTTACAATCTTGTACGCCAAATCTACAACTCCACATGGTACGCTCTCAACTCTTGAAGATTGAAACACTCAGTAGGATATGACATTAAATGCAAATTTCAGCTCAGGGTATTCAATAGTATAAGTTTTCATACCTCTCCCATCCCATTTTGCCTTGGTCAATCCACTCAATTTATCCTTCTCAATTTGTCTTATAGCCTTCGTCTTATCTCCAATCGGGTAACCATTTACAATGTGTAAAACATCTTTTGTTATCTTCATTGGTTGTTCAAGCCACATGAAATGGTCATGAACTCGGCTAAGCTATTCTTATCCATTCTATTCTAAATACTTTTGGTAAGTGAAGGGAATGTGTCAAACCTTTGGTTTCCAAATGAATATAATCATCCTTTAGCTTCTTGTTCACACATAATTTTTGAAATGACGCATCAATCTTAGCTATGCATATATCTTCAAATTTATAGTGGATGGATGCTCACACATCTTTGATCAATATAACCCTTGGTGGAATCAATGTTACAGATCTTGTCTTATCAGGTTCTACTGCTATCTTTGGAGGTAATTTGTACTTAGGGTTCACGGGTTCAGTACCATTCTCGACAATAACTAGATTCTTAAGCTTAGGTGCCATTCTTTCTAATTTCTCTACTAGATTCACTTAGGATTTTGTTTTTCTTAGCTTTATTGCGTAACCAGAACTAGGGAAACACCAAATGACATTCAAATGCACTCAACTGATCTTATAATATATTAAAATAGTTTAGGATTACCTTGTTAATCGCTGGAATTTGCTTGAAGACTTAATTCTGCAACTTTTCTCACACTGCTCTAGAAAATGATAAGTAACAATAATAGAAAACAAGGTCTATTTATATCTTTTTCTAGGTTTAGGGTTTCCAACAATCATAAAAGTAACAATTAATACTTTGCCTACTTATTTTATTGATTACCGTTACCATTTCCTTTCACCAAATGAATATAAGACATGAACTCAAGAATATGTATTTGAATGCATCTAAGTATGCTAATATGGATCTCTGCACATATACTAGGAACTAATTAAGATTTAAATATTTGCTTTGGAACTCCTATACATACCTTATAATCGATTAGGTAGAGTCATTTGTACCTTATTCAGAGGATGTGGTTCACTCAATTGTCCCGAATGATGTTCCATCATCCATAGTCTTTCTTCTCCATGTCCTATTCATCTTCTCTCTCATCTCTTCAACATTTACTTTCAATTTCTCAAATGTCTCTTCCTCAGTAGGAGATTTTCCTTGGTACATTAGTCTTTGGAAAGGTGACCTAGCTTGTGACAATGGAAACATGTCATGCCATGGTTTCTCTAAGATCTTATATTATTTTTGTCACGTAGCAACATGTAGTTTGCAACAATATGTCCATACCTTCCACAGACTAAACATGATATCCTTGTATTATAGTCTCATGGTATAGATGTACTTTGTCAGTTATTATTCATATTCTATCATTTTGGTACCCATTTGTCATTTCTCCTTTGTGATCTGCATTCATCATATTTGTGACCATACTTGTTGCAGTTATTGCAGTAGCCATCAAACTTTGGCTTCATTGTGTTGTTTACAATTCTTGATCTGCATTCAAGTGCTCAGTGCCCATACTTATTGTAGTTATATCAATATCCACCAAACTTAGGTGAGCTCGGTGACTTACCCCTTTTTTCTTTTGCATACATTTTTAGTATGCCCAGATTTCCCACAGTAGTAGCAACTAGGCTTGTTGGACTTCGATGGAGCAGAAGTGTCTTGATTGTCATCTTGTTTAGAGGCCTCTCCTTTCTCAGTAGTGCTATCACTATTGAATCCAAGTAAAATTTTGTCTCTAGTTTTTTTCTGACATTTGATCTATGCATCCAATGATTTCAGTGTTTTATCACTTCTCTTTAGTACCTCATTGGCTTCTTTTTCAGATTTCAGTTCACTGGCCAATCTTTCAACTTCACACTTAAGTGCTTGATTCTCAAGTTCTTTTGCGACTATTCTAGTCTCAAACTATCTTTTATCCTCTTCAGCTAATCTCAATGCATCTTCAACTTCTCCCTTAGACTCAAGTATCTCACAAATTATTATTATTTGTGCTTCTCGATCTTTCTTCACTAAGTTTAGTTTCTCGAAGAGTGTCCTATTCTTTTCCATGAGTTATGCAATGGCTGATTCAACTTCATCATTCAGACTACCTTTAGATGTTGTCTTAAGAGTAACAACATGTTATTGGGTGTATTTTAGTTCACTACACAACTGCATTCTCACTTTCAAGGACTTTTTTAACTTTCTTTTCAGATCTTCAATCACCTCTTGTGCATTTTCTAATTCAAACGCAAGACTTTCAATCTTCTTAGATTGCTTGTAACTTTCCATAGTCATGACGTTTACTCTCGGGTGGTTAAACCCTTTTTCTCAAGAGACTATCTCTGATACCAATTATTGGAATAACTTAGGAAAGTTATGTACTGAGAGGGGAGGGGTGAATCAACACCCTTAAAAATCTTAAGCATACAAACTGATCAATTACTGAGTAGAATACATTGCATAATATGAACATAAATTAAATAACTCAAATCATAAAATTTACAACACATAACACAAATATTTTGGTCACACAAAAATCCTTTGTTAGAGGAAAAAACTATGGTGAGGATGACACCCACAATCCTTCACTACTGCAGTATAAAGGTTTCTCGGTTAGAGGTACAATGTTAGCTACTTTTGGTAGCTTACCTTATTAGGAGTATGATACTCAATTAAGAGTACAAAAGACTTATCCAACCTACCTTTTTAAAAGATTTGACAATCTCTAATCTAAGAGATGTACCCGGTTAAAGGATTTACAAAATATAAACACCTGTTAGGTCCTACCCACAAACGGGATTTGTACTTATCTAAATAAAACAAAATTCAGAACAAAAATGTTTGATAAGAATGCATAATTCAAATGTTGTCCATACTCATTATGCTCAATAAATTTGTTACCTCATTTTGCACTCGGTAGCTTAGTATTATATGCTCTGCATCATCCTACATATGTTTCCTTTGCTTCTCTTCGCAACAACTTTGTCAACTCTTTAGCTTTAGTAATAGCAAGAAGCAACATCAATATCAATGCTCATTCTTCAAACTCGTCTCTTATACAATTTCCAGGCTGTTAACTATGACTTAGGTGGTTAATGAGATCTAGGGCATCATGAATCAACGATAGAGATTAAGTGGTTAAACTTTGGTTACGTCTCCAATGTATTGCTCCTTCTAAAACTTCATTGGTGGATCTACCTCATGATCATTTTCAATCATGTGTTTGGAATCCCAATGATTCAACTAATGCTTACCTTGAATTTTGTGCAACACTTCCTGCTCGGTGTCCAGATACAATGTATCTAAATTCAATTGAAACATCAGCTCTGGAATACTTGGTAACATGCTTGTGCTTACTAGGTAACTTTGTACTTTCTTCTCGGTGTCTATAAGTTCTCGATATCTATCTTTGCACGACTCGGTATATATAGCTTTCTCAGTGCTTGGTGGCTGCCTTGGTTGCCTTTACCGACTGTGCCTCCTCCATTATATTGACTTGCCTGCTTCGGTTACATTCACCGATATGACTTTGCATAAAACTAATGACAACACAATCACTTTAGGAGTAACAATAGGTCCAATCAGAAGGGGCATAAGGTATATTTATCTTTTGATCATTATTCAAATATTTCATTCCTAAGGAAATTTCAAATTGTTTTTCTTGACTTCCCAAATTCTCAATTTATGAGAAGAGTTCTACCACACTTGCTCTAATATAGATAGTGTAATTTTTCCAAAAATAATAGAGATATATCATATCCATATATGATACTGAAAGCCTAGATTCACCCAAATTAAGACAATTTAATTTAGAGTGATCTAACAAGTGGAAAATATTACAAACCAAGTCAAGATCTCCATAAAAGATATTTTGTATCCATACACCAAATCTCTCCTTTATTTTCAATTAAAAACAACTACAAAGAAACAATGACCATGATCTAACATAAACACATTCTGCCTAGTTATCATCAATCCATTTGAATAATTTCTTTTTTTCTAATGATATGTTCCAAAACTTATAGATTAAGGCTTTCTGTCATAAATCTTGAGTGTGGGGCTTCAATGCTTCTTCCAAAAAGGATATTCTTAGATCCTTATTTTTCCCTAGAGATCCCTTATGCTCTATTGAGAATATCTATTTTTGCAGCTCTTCCAAAACATTTTCTGGATTTTGACTTAAGTGTAATTCTCCAGCTACTTCAAGATTCTCCTTCCCTTGAATTTTTCCCCCACTGTCCTTATCTACTGTCAGTTTATTTTGACCCTTTTGAGACATATCTTCAAGAGACCAAAGAGTTTTTGAAACCCACATATTCCTTCCATTTTTTATTTTCCTTTCTATATTTCTATTTGAATCTTTAAATTTATATTTCCAGCCTTTGCTCATCCCTCTTCCTTTCACCACTCCATTTTTGGAGGAATTTCTTTGAAATCTTGTCCCTCCTATCAGTCCAAAATACATTCTTCCATATGCTATATCTTCCTTTAGCATATTAAACCTAGCACCTACATGTGATCTTCTTTCAACAAATTTTATTAATTTATCCCTATTTATCGTAATCTCCAAGTATCTAGATGGTTAGATCTCCTTTGGAAAAGGTGGGATTACTATAATCCCTGAAGGCATCGATAGAAAAATAGGGACCTTGTTGGAAAACAAAGCTGGAATCCTTTTTTTTCCTTCTGTAGCCCCTAGGGAAACTTTATTTTTTTCATTTTACCAGGCTTTTGTGCCAATTCCACGTCATTTTTGAGTTTGAAGGGTATGTTCTCTCTTGCCTCTTCCAAATTTGGTTCTTCTTGTTATCATCCTTATCTCTGAATGCTAGGAAAAACCCTAAAACAACTTGCTTGTGATCCTCCATCCTAAACTATCTCTCCTCCACTCTATTCCTTTATTTTACTTTATTTATTAATATTAATATTAATGATATTATGTTATATTATTATTTTTAATTATAATTAAATTATACTTTATAGTATATTTTTATTATAGTATATCAATATTAACATTATATTTTTTTCATATTAGAAATCAATTGAAAACATAATAGACATATCCAAATGTATGAGGGTCTGAAGACTCTTACAATAGTACTAAACAACCATGTCCTAACTAGGACAGACACTCATAACCATATAGTATAATGGAGTGTATAAAATAGTCATAGTAGTCATAAGATGACTCAAAAATATTGTCAAAAAACTATAAACAAAAATATTGAAAGTGTTATTTCGGCTGATGCTTATACTATTGTTGCTACTATCATGCCCTTGTGCATCATTTCCTAGTTCTTTCTCATTATATTGCTTGACAAGTTCCAATAATCCTTGAAGAAAATGTTTATTCTCTTTTTTGTTATTTGCTCACATTTGGTCATACAATATCTCAGAAGCATTGACTATCACCAGACCATCCCAAAGCAACTTTTCAATCTTCCTTTTTGATATCTTCACCTGTGACACAATACTGAGTAATTTGTGAGTTTCCTATGAAATTCAGTAAGCGAGCTACATTTACCTTGAAACTTTTCTTCATTTCTTAATTTCCAGATTTGCCATAATATTTTTGTAGAAAGAATGAACCAAAAATATTTCATATTATCAATGACCTATTCAAATTTACCAATCAAAAAATCTATTCAATTAACAATTATGTGTTAATCATGAAATTCAAAGCAGAACATGTGTCATATTTCCTTGTCAATGTAGCATCAGAAAAATACACGCTTAACAAAATCTGAAACTCTACAGATATTACAATCATCGTCCTCCTTATACAAAAACTTGTATAGCAGTGTGTGTAAGAGGAGCTATCTAAAAGTAGCCCTTTAGACTCAATGTTTTTGCCTCAAACAATATTATTATACTATATTATTTATATTATTATTTATTTGATTTTAGTACTTGTCGTACGCATACTACTGCATTCGCTTGTGCCCAATTAATGTATTATTGTACACCAATCAAAAGTGATTTTTTTTAAATAAATTTGATTTTTACAAAGTTGAGATTTATATTCTTAAATTTAATATATTATAGAAATTATTTATCTACTCTATGATTGGTTTAAAAATTTTGGTGTTATAGGAACAAATTTTTAGGAATGATAGATTTTTTAGGTTTTTTTTTAGATTGCTTTATAAGTAAAAAAGAAATGTCTATTTCAAATAGTTTTATTTATTTATTATCTATAAATGTAAATAAAGTAATTTTTCTATATAGATATATAAATTTTCATAATTATTTTTTTCTCAAAATATAGGTAAGAAAATTAATTGGCTATATTATAGGGATTTGATTCACATTATTCAAATAAAATGAAATAAAAATTAAAGCATTTCATTATAAGCATTACACAAAAAATATTTTTGTTAAAAAAATAAACTCAATTATTGTATATATTCTTTATAATGCTAATTTTTTTGTCTAAAATCATTCTTTTTTTTAAAAAAATTTGAAAACCCTAATTTTAATTTTAATAATTTTAACATGTACAAGATAATTTTATAATTAACTATTTTCACTTCAATGTTTATATTATACAATTTTATGATTATTAATAGTATTTTTATTAAGATTGTTATAATTAATAGTTTTCATTTTAATATATACAAAATAATTTTTATAACTAACTATTTTCATTTCAATGTTTATATTATGCAATTTTATGATTATTAATAGTTATTTTATTAAGATTCGTTATAGGTAATATTTTTTGGGGTAAGTTAAGAACTATTAAGGGTAGCATCATTTATATTAATTTCACAAAACTTTATAGCTATGGTCATATGAACCTTTGAATGTCTGTATGATTGTCAAGAATGAGCCAATTAAAAAAATTGGTGCCTGTAACATAGAGAGACATCTACCCACCCATCCAAAATCTAGACACAATCCTTGCAAATTTTACAGCTTCAAAAGGATGTGTACCTAGACCAAAATGGTGCCCTTTAAAATCATTATTAAGTGCAAGAATATCCCACCTAGACCAGAAGAATACACCAACAGATATATACTATAACCTATAATAGATAGATTTTGAAAAAATAAAGAGAACCTTTAGGCTGCCTGTATCTTCTTCATTTCCATATCTTTGGCTCTAGTTGAATATTTTGGCCCATAATACTCATGGGTCAGCAACTCAACAACATGACTTGGGCCCTCATCCTTGTCATCCTTTGTTCATTCCTCTTTGATAAACGTGCCAAAGTTTGCCTCATCATTTCCATTGTTAAGGCTCTCATCTCTCAAGTAGAACTTTATCCAATCACCTCTCTCATTCAACATATCCCCAAAAGCTTCTTGAGGAACACAATATTTTTAACAATAATTGACTTCTTATTTTCAAAGGCCTCTAGCTCCATGGTAGAAATTGCACAAAAATTGGGCATCTCCTTCCAATAATGATGAACCACATAGTAGTCGTGCAAGAGAGGAATCCACTTCTCCTCATCAACATTCACCAACACATCTTCAATCTAACAAAGAAATGAACTTTTGAAGATAGTCTGACATAAAATCTTAGGCTATTCCTTTATTTCCCCCAACCACTAAGAACATGGTAGAGTTTCCACTATCCATACGGTGTTTATGACATGCATTCAAAAATTCCTCCCCAAGAATGACCTCCACCACATGGATAACCAAGTAGTGAGAGAAATTATGGATGACTTTTAGCCTCTTCTTCAAGACCTCACCTACATAAGAAATATGTCATTTATTAGACACCAATTTGATGGGAGTATCCATTTTACATATCTATCAGCTCTTCTCTCAAAGAAAAACTTTGTGAGTCACAAACTTCAATATCCAATTCTTTGTGCCAACTTTATTTTTATAATCGTAGCGACCTTGATACTTAGATTTGTATATAAAAATTGAGACTCGTCCTTCATGTCGAGTTCACCATCTGTAATCAAGGAAAAACATTAGTATGCGAATATGAAAAGCTCAACCACGAAATCAATGAAAATCATACTCAACTATCCTAATCACTCAATGCATCTTTCAAGATAAATTTGCATAAAAATAATGTAAAAATATAATTTAAAAATCATGCAAACTCAATATCATGCTCCATTTTTCTTCTCTATCCTCCAATTAACATTACTCTTAATGTGATAGTGATAATTGCACTAATAAAATTTGAAAAAAAAATATGAAAAGTTTGATAATAATGAGGATACTTTAATCATGGTTAGCCACAAAATGAAGAAGAAAGCCTATTAAATAGAAAACTAACTTGAAAACTAAACAAACACAAAGAAGAAACGAATAGATAGGAGGGAAAAGAAGAGCCAGTAGACAATAATAAAAGCCAAGTAATAAATTCAATTTGCAAATTTCCCTCCAAAAGCTCAAAATTTATTTAAATATAATCATATGTAAGTTTAAAATTAAAAGAGAAATAAAAAGCCATTTGAATATTCAAATATTCAAATGTAAACTAAAAGACATAAAAGTATAAATAAATAAATTTTATTTATGTCTACGGGGGCATAGGAACATAGGGAGATTAATTAAATTATTAATTCCCTAGGGACAAACATTAGGACAATAATTAAATAATTATTTAATTATTTAATTAAACATGCCAAAATGACAAAATGCAATAGGATGACCAAAATAAATGATAGGACACAAGATAAATCAAAATGATTCAAAATAATAAAAAATGACTCAAAATTACTCAAAACTGACCCATGGCATAAAAGACGACTATAAAGAAGGAACTAGGGGCATTGAGCATTTTTAGGTGTCAACATTTTAACCCTCTTTAAGACAATGCGATTCTAAGCATCGTTCCAAAGAAAAATCACATAAAAATAAAAATAAAGATTACTCGAACACAAAAAAACCACAAGGATGCCCCCTAAACAAATTGGGTGAAAAACTGAAAGAAGAGACCAATTCGTCAAAAATGATACTAGGAAGGCAAGAAGAAAACTAGACTGGCTGAAGAGGGAAAGAAAACATGCCAAAAGGAGAAATAAACCAAACTAAAGAAAAACAAACCCAACACGAGAGAACACAATCCAAACAAAAAGCAAAAAATAATCCTTGTTTTTTCTTTATTAGTGCATTGTTTTTCTTTTATAGAGCTTTTAGATATATCAAACTGAATACAACACATCGTAACATATATGAATTCAGAGTCATCTTGTGATCCTTTTTGCATGAGATCGGATATAATGTAGACAATGAATGCCCCAATCTTCCCTAAACTATATGTATATCAAAGGTCGAGGTATGTTCGATGTTCAACATGTAAACGTGCCAACACAGACACCAAATACATACATGCCCCATAACTTCATGAAGATATCCCAAAAATAGAAGAGAAAGCCAAAAGAAAAGACAATGAACCATCCTGAACACTCTCACCACTCAACGGTATCCCTGAGTAGTATAGGAACATGGTGTCAAAATGAAATCAGTAAAATATTAAATTTACTAAACCAAGTAAGGCAACAACCAGTTGGATCTAATTGTCATAGTTGATATTTTAATAATGATAATGATGATAATGTGCTTGGTTTCAGGAAAGACTCTTCATATATAAGACACGTGATAAATAATGAAAATATATGTTTTCAGGAAGGATGCATCTCTTATAAGACAAAATCATGGTAGACAAATGACAAAAGACCGAATAATGATGACCGATTGATGATGACAAGTTCAATTGAACTGGTTGCTGACATGATTGGATAGGTTTGTCTATTGATGCATGATTCATGAAGTACGGAGTTCTACATCTCCTAATGTAAGGAAACTCAGGTGCGGAAACAGCTTCCTACGCTAATCTCTATAGGAAAGTATTGTGCAAATTCTTTTAAATCCTTACAATTACAGATTCGTTAACTACTTTAACAAAGATATTGCAACC
>MU225572.1:490993-521806 GCA_018584345.1 Thuja plicata | reverse complement strand
CATGATCTCCTTACACACAATTCAAGATGCCGACACATCAACATTATTTGCAAGAAATACATTTTACAAAACAAATAATAAGAATAGGAATTATCCAAGGTTGAGACACCTTATTCCTAACACCTAATTGTGTTTGTTGAAATATCTACCTCTCCGGATACGATAATTTACTGAAAATGAAATGAAAATGAAAAATGAAAAAGAAATGACATTGGTGCCAGAAACCAACACGTTATTGCTTTGGATTTTAATTTTTTGTTTTATGTTTTTTTGTTCTTTTTTTAGGACATTTTACAATTTTTATGATTTTTTTAGGACTTTGTTTAATTTTTAAGATTTTTTTAGGAATTTTAACTATTTACATGTGGTACCCTCCAATTCATTAATGAAAGGTAACCTCATCTATTAACCATGTTTCAGGAATTGCCTCCAGTTCCAAATTTTGTGTTGTGTGCAAGGACCAAATGCTAGGGTTGTCAACATTTGTGACACTAGATGTGAAAAGGGATGATGCTAAACAGTGACCAACACATGACATAAAAGGATAATGATGATATGAATGGTAGGTTCATGTATAAGGGTCAGCTAATGGATGAACACAAAATAAATAATAAAATGGGTGGAGGTCATACAAATACGTTACCAAGCCAGATAGAGAAAAGATAGATAATAGAGCAATGACTGCTACACATGGATCTTGTTTGCCAGGTTTTCACTATAGGGCAAATTTATTTATCTTTATTACTTTTTTTAATTTCCAAGATGCCTGTTTGTCTGGTTTTCCTCAAGGAAGTTTTTTTTAAGCATAGTATTTCTGGAGGTGCATGCTATTGATATGACTTGATAGGGGTTATCCCTCCAATGTGGCCAACTAATATGCCCTAGACTCATATGATGTAATGGCTACAAAGGGCCCCAACCAATTTGCTTAAAATTTGTCTAGTTTGTCTATGTTCTATTGATTTTTTGGGCTGGTACGAAGGACCAAATCTCCAACCTCAAGTTTACGATCTCTAACTTTCTTATTATAATTTTGTTTAAGTATGTTCTGATATGATTGCAAATGAGCTAACACAACCTATCTTTTCTTGGGGATACAACATGTTGAAGTTATTTTGTTGGATCATGAATTAAATCCCCATGCACTTGAAATTTATAACACCTCTTTGTGAAGCTATGGGCATTATGTTTCATGGTCAATCAATAATATCTATCTCTATCAAGTTTCTTTGGTAGATTCATAACATGGAAGTGGCCTCCACATATAGCATTGTGTACCTCATGTAATACAGTTTGTGCCTCTTTCGAATCAAGGCACCTGAGGAGGGTTTAGTAAAGGAACATTTGTAAAGGGTGTCACCAATGATAATATATCTAGAGGCTTGATGGATAAATGATCAACTTTGGTTGCTAGATAGGTCAAGGAATAATGTTTGGTCAGTTAGGTAATCATAGATGGGCTGGTACCAAGGGGAATAAGGACCAACAATCTCACACACAAGCTTAGATTGTTGACTTTCAAAGGATGGTAGAAGCAATTATTCCACCAAGAATTCATATCTCTCTATATTATATGGCATTTGTCAGTTTATTTTAAAGTTGTGATACTTGATTGAATGTGATTATGTCAAACTTTCCCTTAAGAGTATCAACCAAATTATTGTTAGGGACAAGTTTATCATATTTTTGTTTGATAGTCATCATTCACCTAAAAGATGAAAAATAGGGAGTCACCATAAACTTAAAGATATTTGATGTTCCATTGTGTTGGTGTAATTAATTATTCACTAATTTCACTTTACTTAAGCTTACTTAGGATAATGCATACATAGTAGTTTACATTTGAAACACTTAGGAGTTTTCACCTTTATTTGCACATGGTGTAGGAGAAATTCCACTTTATGTGGTGATATTTGCTATCACATTTCAACTTTATGTGTTGTCTCCACCTTTAGTACACTTGTCAGTTATAATATTTACATTGTTGCACATACTTCATTGCACAATGGAGGATGATCCACCTTTTTTGGACATGTGCTTCTACCTTATGTGGGTGATAAGCTATCTACTCCTTATCATGGTCTCGTATTGACTTTCCTATATAAGAAGGCACTTCTACATTGTACTCACCCATTTTCTTAGGTAGTGCAGTTGACTTAAGTTATTGCACATTGATGATAATTCAGTTTATTCTTGTCCATCTTGTCTCTTTTGTCTTTGTACTATTTATTGGCCTCTAGATCTTGGGTTGTTTCTATTGGAAAATTCTTACATGGTATCAGAGCCAATGGAGCATCCTAGAGTAGTCATTTTGGAGATATCTCGGTGTGCTTGAAAGAGGCATATTTGCAGATCTAAGGACTAGCGATCTTTAGGAGCACCCTACACCAAATTTGAGCTCACCATTGTGTCTGGGAGGCTATTTAAGTAAAATTTGACTAAAAATTTGTCCATAATTGGTAAAAGTTGTTTTTGGGGCAAATTTTTTTTAGAAACTAGGTCATATGACCCGATTTGCACTATGAGATATGATTTTTAAAAAAGAAATATTTATTTTATTTTGCACTATCAGTTTTATTTCAAAGTCTATTTTGGCATTTTTTTGGGTTTCGGGCCATGGTGTTTATCATTTTTCACAGGCCTCATTGCAAAAGGGCATATTGTGTCATATGCGAATCAAATGGTTGTACAAATCCCAAGTCATCTATAACAACAAGGGTCAAAATATTTCATTCTGATCAACATAGCTGACACAACTCCCCTCTGAGAGTGACTTACAATTTCCTCCCACATTGAATGTGGGACTAAATGCCAGTTGTGAAACAACCTTCTTTGTGGACCTCTATCCCTTCACCACCGTTGCTTCTAGTGGCTACCTCCTTTATCGGACGTCATAATTGGTGGCTCTTCCACCATGTCGAACGCCACCACCTGACCCATATCTCTGAAGATATACAACACAAAATCCCTTCCTTTTAACTCCAGTGTGGCCAGACATCTTAACTAGTGGAGGCACACCACTATATTAAGTGACTTCATAAGAAGATATGGTGCATTTTTTATTTAAATATTGCTAACTCTCAACATGTCGTGAATGTAAGATATACTTCCCACATGCCAACTCACACAAAACCAATGCACTCCAGCGATAGAGACGCATGAAAAACTCATATTCATCGAGAAATGCACAGTCAGCGATGGGTCATCACCCACTCCATCCACTAAATATGTGACATCAACTTTTACATTATTAAATTTGGCATTTTCTTAACTGTCATTCTTTGGGGAAATTGTTTTTCTGCGACGATGATTTATCCATCAAATTTAGGCTCAAGAAGTGTTGCGTTGACTGTTTGACCATCAATTTTAAACTCATAGTTTTCTAACGTAATTAGATTATAAAATATTTGACCTCTCACCATTTGATTTTTTCATATTTGCAATCCATCTTTGAAGGCTCATAAATTTCTCATTTTTAAGTCTTTTTTTGAACATTTTTTTTGTTTTGGGGTAGAAAATCGTAAACTTTCTAGTGGTGGTGTTATTTTTGGAGTCTCGTACATAGATTTATTAAAAATTACATTTTTTTTAAGACTATACTTATCCAATCCTTGATTCTACAACTTATATGACTTTGTTTAGGCTTATACGAACACATTTTGAGGTGTCATTTTTTCTTTTAAGTGATTTCAATTTCTTTTATGTTTATCTCTTGATTTGCAAATAACAGTTGGCTGACCATGTCCAACTGACTATTTGTGAGCTTCTACACATCACTTGTTCTTTCATCAAGTCTTGTAGCCATCTGTCTCTTGTCTTCTTTTGTCATTGTCTTGTCTTCCTCAACTTTCTTCTTCTAATCAATCACCTCACATAGTGTTATTGATTGAGTTTCTTGTTCTATCTTCAGACTTTTGACTTGTTCTTTCAGTGTGTTTTTCTTCTCCAATAGATCTGCAATTGTTGCATTACTTTTTTTTGAATCTGTATTGTCAAATAGACCTTCAGTGTCTTCTTCTTTATATGAAATTTAATTCAGCTGAGTTGCCAATTGTTTCCTAGCTTTTAAGGATTTCCTCAATTCTTCTCTTGTTGTCTCAAGCTGTTGCAGTGCCAGCTGGATATCAATCTTCTGATTCTCAATGACCTTTCCCTACTTATAAGCCTTCATTTCCAAGATCTTAACTCTAAAGTGGTTAGACTTATTCTAAGAGAACAAAGCTTTGATACCAATTGTTGGAAGTCTAATATGGGAAATAAGTAACTAAGAGGGGGGGTGAATCAGATCTATAAAACTTCTACCAATTATAAACAAATTGATTCAATCATGTATTCTTAAACATAAACTAAAATGATGTAAATATCTAACATCTAATCATGAATACATAACACAAAAAATTTGGTAACCCAGAAACCCTTGAAGGTAAAACTGGGGTGGGGATGACACCCACAAATCTTCACTACTTTAGCAATAAAGTGTGCATGTTAGGGCTACAAAGTTTTGATCACTTCTGATGATCTACCATGTGAGGGGTCTACCATGTTAAGAGATTTTATACTTATATAATCAACCTTATTAAAGGATTTAAAACTTACAACAAATTAAGCACTCGGTTAAGAGATTTACAAAGGCCTGTTATGACCACTTTGTTAAGAGATTTACCCTGATTCACTTGTTAGAATGTATCAATACCTGATCCTTTGTTCTGCAATACAAATTTTGATAACAGATCTCCTCTTTCCATCTCTTAACTAATCTCTCAATCTGATTTATCTTTGTTCTGCTCTTCACTGCTCTGCACAGTCACTTTGTCTGGTCAATACTTCAGATATATAAAACATACATATATACCTGATCTCTGCTCTTCACATCCACATATATTCATGCACACAGATTAGGGTTTGAAGAATCTCATAAATAGATCAGTGATAAAGCATCCAGATCAAGATCAATGATCTAGATTCATCACCTTTTTCCACTTATGCATCCCTAATTTTGATTGGTTGCATGACTTGCATTGGGATCCATGATCATAAAAATAAAGCGTAATTAATGCATTAAATCTTTGTGCATGATCATTAAATGCTCCATAGAAGTCGGCCAAAAGGTTTACCTTGGTGTTTGTGCCATTCCAAACACATATACAAAAAAATTCTTACTCGGCATAGGAAAACACTGGTGCTCAGTCAATATTGTCTCACTCGACATAACCATATGTTGTCACTTGACAATAACACTTCTATGCAACTTGGAAATCATTCTGCTTGGAAACTATTGAGTACTCAGCGACCACTGAATTGCTTGGCAGTAACTACTGCTCGGTCAATACATAAAATTACACAAGTCATTTACACTACTCGACCTTAGTGGTATGGCTCGGTCATAGTGATGACTGACCAACCTGCCTTGATTATGACTAAGTATATGACACTAATAGACAACAAAGATTTAGAGATCAACATTCTCCCCCTTTGACATTAGTGGAAAAAACACTTTGTCATGACTTTTTCAACCCTTTACAAAAATAGCACTCAAATAGACTTAGAACTCCCCTTAGGATTCTAACTCGGTCTCGCTACATAAATATACAACATATGTACATAAGGTAAAAAAAAAGTTGTACCTTACAACTTATTTCTCCTTTATTTCTCCTATGATTGTATCTCATGATATTTCCCCCTTGTTTTTGTCACTCTTCTCACTTTTATCTGCTGGGATAGTTGGGGTCAAACCATACTTATCCAAAAACAGCTTAGGAATCTGTAGGATCATTGCCAATGCATTATCCCAACTTGTTCTTACAGATTGCAAAACTTGAAATTTGATTTCTAGCTCGGAAGCTAGATTGATCAGACTCTCTGCAATGTTCAGAGGTGGATCTTTTTGTGCTAATTCCTTTGTTGCTTTCACCTCTTTTTGCATAAACTCCACATGAGGTATCAACATGGTCTGAATAGAGATCAATTTTTCCCTTATTATCCCATCATTATCCATTAGCTCAGTTAGTCTTCCTTGGGCATGTGTCAAACTATTAAAATGCATAGAGCTGAAAATTGTATCCATGCTCAGTGAGTGACCTGTTGACTTCAAATATGCTTGTAGCTTCTCTATAAGATGTTGATTCTCCTTTGTAAATAATTATGTATCACAAAGTTATTTATACAAAGAGAGAACATTTTCTATTACTTCTTCTAGGTTGTTGACCAGATCAGAAAGTGCAACCTTCTTCTCTGTAATCTTTGCTGCAACTTTCTCAAGTACTTTGGTCTCAAATTTTCTCTCAGATCATTGCAGGAGTTTCTCATTAACATCTATATAATCAGTTTTCACCTTCTAAACAATATGAACCAATTGTTCCAAAATAGGTGCCTACTCATTTAGGTATTAAAACTCAAATGCATCAACAAATATATCTTTAATTTCATGCAATACCTACTTCTGTTTATGTTCCATTTTGAATTCTTCTTGCTTCCTCTTCTTGTTCAATAGATCCTGCAAGATTTACATTTGTTCATAAGATAAGTTATCAGTATCTCATTTTGGAATTGCTATAATTTCTTCAAGTGTTACTTCAGATCTCTTGTCATTTTTTTTCTTATGTGATTTCTTCTTCATTGTCTCTAGTAAACTGCTACTTGGTATGTGTTTGGCTTATAAAGTACTAGTATCACCACTAATTGGAACTATCTCCTTCTGAGTATTAAGTATCTTATGCTCAAATGTTCCAGCACCCTTGACTTCAGTAAGTACCAGAGGAGTGACATTAGGTAACTATACCAATTATTGAATAGTTTCTTCCTCCTTAGTTTCCTTTTTCTCCTCAGTCTCAAGAGTCTTGGTCTCCTCGGTTTCTCCTTCATGTGATTTGGAGATATTTGATGTAGACTTTTCTACTTGATCTTATTTTCATTTATATCCTTCTGCATTGACTTCAAGGTTTGCCTCGATAGGTGAATCTAAAATTATGAGTGTTTCTTTATCATATTCCTCGACATTCAAACCTTGTGTGACCTCATCAACTAACAAGTCCTCAATATGTTCATCCTAAACCTTATCATTTTCCTCATCCTCAACAATATCATTCATTTCATCTTAAATATTATCCTTTATCTCATCTTCAACATTATTCGGCTCATCAGTATCTTCTTTGTTGTCAACTTGTCTTGATGTGCCTTCATCTTTATTTTTTTCCACTATCAGTCCAAAGATAATCTTCCATATCCTTTGGCTCTATTGCACAACACCTTCAACATCATTCTTCAATATAGAATAAGCTCTGAATTTAGGAATGAATCTATTCCTATATTGGTCCATGAATTTTTCTCTCTACTTCTTTGTTAAGTCAAGAATAGTTTGAGCTAATGCTCCTTCTCGGATTTTCCTTTCTGTCATAATGGCATGCTGCCATCTCTCATCAATCTTGTTTTCTAGTTCTTTAGGGAACAAGTTCCCAATTTCCAATGGTGTCATCTTATATGAAACTAAATATCCATCATTGCTTCTTCTATCTTTTCCTTATTAGTTTTACTTAACTTTTCAAACTTAATAAACTTGAATCCAGACAAACCTGTTAAAATCTTGATGTTGTGACAAATTTCATCAACATTAGTAGTATGTGTGTGTAGCAACTTTGAATCTATTGATGTCCTTGGTTTCTGTCAGTTCTTCATCTTTTCCCATAACATATTTTCTCCTTGTCTTCCTCTTAGGGTGACTCAACTCAGATTTGGTTTGAACTTGTTTTCTCTTTCCTGAGCTTACCCCTTCAACATTATTTACCAATGTTGTCTTTAGTGGCTCGGTTGATATAGTAATGGTAGATTCCCTAGTTCTCGGTCAATTTGTGGTAGGAGGAGTGGATTTATGTTGTGAAATCCTCTTCTTGGTTGGTTCAACAACCATCACTTTCTTACGCTTCTTGTCTACTTCCACATCTTCTTCTTCATTTTCTTCAGAGTCACTAGATTGTTCATCACCTTGACCTTGTGTGATCTATTTTGGTGCATCTTCCTCTCCTTCTTCTCCTAACATCTTATCAAGATTCTTTACAATTTTCTTTCTCTTTCTTTCCATGGTTGAAAATTTCAACTTTGTGGCTATCTTTGTTTTAGCCTCATCATAATTTCCAAATCTCTTAACCTTTCTATCAATTGCCTTTGCTAATAGAGTTGTGATTGCTTCAGATGTCTCATATATGTTTACTTCATAGGGTAATGGCCTTATCCATGCTACCCTTGGTACTACAACTTGTACATAAGTGTTATCAGTATCAACTAGAAAGAAAACATCATCATAATGCTTCTCAACTAGTGATACCAGGATTATGCTCTTTAATCTTGTCTTTTTCTTGAAATCCAAAAAATAATTACCCATGATAGTGTCGAAATTCTCTCCTAATTATTGTATAAACTCATTAATTTGAACTATTATCAGTCGGTCTTGACTCCATACTACATCTCCTATAGTAGGAAAAGTATTCTGAACATAGAAAAATATACAAACTAGTAAGGATCTGAACTTACACATAGAGTTCTTTGCCTTCCTAATTTCTTATAGGTTCTCGGAAAGTTGAGTCATCTATAGCTTGGCAAGATCATAAGTATGATCCTTTTTCAATATTTTCCATGCCTCATCAACCACTACACATGGGACACTATCCAATTTGCTTGATTGGTAAAAATTATGTGCAATGACTCTGACTTTGATGTCAATTTCAGGATTTATGATGGTAGAAATTTTCATTCCTCTGTTGTTTCACTCGGCCAAAGTGAACTTCTCAATGTCCTCCTTTTTCTAACAATGCATGGTCATTTTCCCTTGCACAATAGGGTAACCAGTAAATCAGTGGATTATGTCTTTAGTTATTTTTACAAGTCCATTCTCCATCCATAGACACATATCATGTGTTCTACTTAGCACAATCCTGATCCATTCAACTTTGAATTCACATGGGAAGTCTAGTGCATGGACTAACCCTTTGTCAGAAATGTGATGATGATCATCCTTCAAAGCTTCATTTTCACATATTTTATCATAGGCTTCCCTCAACTCAAAGTCTCTAACTTCTCTATTTTTTCACATATAACATGCTCGCACATCATGGATCATGAGTACCTTAGGCGAGATCAATGACAACGCTCCTGTAAGATCTCTCTTCACTGCAGTCTCAGGAACGGATCAAAAATTTGGTGGCACACAAGTGTCGCTCATGACCAACTGAAAATTCTTCAGTTCCTTATCTTGTCTCTTCACACCAAAAGGTGAACTGGCTGCCATTTCTACAAATTAGGGTTCGCAAAACAAATTCTGGGAAACTCGGCAATAATGGGTATTTAACATTCTCAACACTTGTTGACGATACACAGGTGGAATCTCTTCAAACTCTACTCAAATCTCTCTTGAATCACCTTTAGAATGCTTTGCAAACTCTAATCACTATGTGAAATGAAGAATGAGCACCTAAATTCATTATATACCCTCAAACAATTGAATTAGGTCTTCAATAAATGCTTCGTGCAGTGGTAGGTGGATAACAGTTGTCCTCGGTCCTTTATTAAATAGCTCGATTATCACACTCTATCACTCAGTCACAACAGTGACTCGATCACTACTAACGCTCGTTCAACATATCAGCTCGGTCGATATGGAAGCTTGACATATGTTAATACTAATGCTCGACATCAAATATTCATTACAATTACTTTGCTCGATTCTTGCCTCAAATCTATCCTAATGCATCTTAACTTATGCAGATATGGACTTTAATACCTCTTATGTCAGGAACTGGTGTAAAATATAGAATTTGAGAAAACAATTCCTTACATACCTTTTTTCTTAATTAGAAGTAGTGTGATCACCTAATCCATTGGATTGGATGATCTCAGCTTCACTGGATCTACTACTGCTCACTTCTACTTTCTTTCTCAATGTCAAATTCCTTATCTGCTCAATAGTAGGTGTTGGGGCTCTGGTATTTCTATCTCTCTTGGTATGACCAATCTTGTGACAACTATAGTAGACCATACTTCCATTCATCAAACTCTTGGATTTACCTCTAAAATGTGTACTTATACAATTCTCTGCAACATTACCATATTCACCACAATATATTGACAACTATATCTTGTATTATAATCCCAATTGATTGTGTTACCTTTACTTGGTGCATTGCCTTGTTTCTTGGTTGTCCATTTGGATTTTGCATTGGATCTGCAATCTTGATCTCTATGTCCAAAATTCTAGAAATTGTAACAATGACCTTGGAATCTAGGTGAAGTAGGTGTATTTCTAGTCTTTGACCTACATTCATGTGTTTGTTGTCCATGCTTCTTACAGTTAAAGCAATATCCATTAAACTTAGGTTTAAGATTGGACTTACTGTCCTTGCTTCGACATATGTTTGTTGTGTGACTTGGTTTCCCACAGTGATAACATGTAGGCTTGTTGTTCTTTGGCTTTGCATTTCTCAATTCTCCACTCTTTGATGATTCTTATCCTTCAATGGAAGATCGGTGCTCGATATGTCCAACTCTAGATGTGTCACTATTTATCCTTGGTGATATCATTATTTCCTCAAAGTATATCAAGGCTTCATTTGGTTTGTTTATCCTCTCAATGAGTTCTCTTTCAGATCTCAATTCATTTTTTAGTTGATTTTTCTCAAATCTCAGATATGTGATTTCAATTTCTTTTATGTTTATCTCTTTATTTTCAAATAACAGTTGGTTGACCATGTCCAACTGACTATTTGTGAGCTTATGCACGTCACTTTTTCTTTCATCAAGTCTTGTAGCCATCTGTCTCTTGTCTTATTATGTCATTGTCTTGTCTTCCTCAACTTTCTTCTTCTGATCAATCACCTCACATAGTGTTATTGATTGAGTTTCTTGTTCTATCTTCAGACTTTTGACTTGTTCTTTCAGTGTGTTGTTCTTCTCCAATAGATTTGTAATTGTTGCATTACTTTTTTTGAATATGCATTGTCAAATAGACCTTCAGTGTCATCTTCTTTTTTATATGAAGTATCATTCAGTTGAGTTGCCAATTTTTTCCTAGCTTTTAAGGATTTCCTCAATTCTTCTCTTGTTGTCTCAAGCTGTTGCAGTGCCAACTGGATATCAATATTTTGATTCTCAATGACATTTCCCAACTTATAAGCCTCCTTTTCAAAGATCTTAACTCTCAAGTGGTTATACTTCTTCTAAGAGAACAAAGCTCTGATACTAATGGTTGGAAGTCTAATATGGGAAATAAGTAACTAAGAGGGTGGTCAACCAGATCTATAAAACTTCTACCAATTCTAAACAAACTGATTCAACCATGTATTCTTAAACATAAACTGAAATATTGTAAATATCTAACATCTAATTATGAACACATAACACAAAAATTTAGTGACCCAGAAACCCTTGAAGGTAAAACTGGGGTGGGGATGAAACCCACAAATCTTCACTACTACAGTAGTAAAGTGTGCATGTTAGGGCTACAAAGTTTTGATCACTTATGATGATCTACCCTATGAGGGGTTTACCCTGTTAAGAGCTTTCCAACTTATACAATCTACCTTGTTAAAGGATTTAAAACTCACAACAAAGTAAGCACTCAGTTAATTTACAAAGGCCTGTTAGAACCATGATGTTAAGAGATCAAGATCAATGATCTATATTCATCACCTTTTTTCGCTTAGGAATCCCTAATTTTGATTGGTTGCATGGTTGGCATAGGGATCCATGGTCATAAAAACAACACATAATTAATGCATTAAATCTTTGTGCATGATCATTAAATGCTCCATAGAAGTTGGCCAAAATGGTTTACCTTAGTGTTTGTGTCATTCCAAACACATATACAAAAACTCTCTTACTCGGCATAGGCAAACACTGGTGCTCGATCAATATTGTATCCCTCGGAATAACCATATGTTTTTTCTCGACACTAAATCTTCTATGCAACTCAAAAATCATTCTTCTCGGCAACTATTGAGTCCTCGGGGACCACAGACTTGCTCGGCAGTAACTGCTACTCGATCAATACATAAAATTACACAAGTCATTTACATTGCTCAGCCTTAGTGGTATGGCTTGGTTGCAGTGATGACCAACTAACCTACCTTGAATATGACTAAGTGTAAGACACTAATAGACAAAAAATATTTAGAGATCAACACTCATCTCTCATATTGAAAAATGTACCTTAGTCAAAGAGGCTTGGGACAAATTTGGTCAATTGTATTGCCAATTTGATGAGGCTAGTGGCTACAAGCTTGATAGAGAGCTCAACAATTTGGATCCCAAGGACTTTGACACAATCTAAGACTATGTAACTAAATATATACATCTTACAACCAAGCTCAAGGATTGTGGCATGAACAAAAAGGATGTGTAATTTATCAAAAATTTGTTGGAAAAACTTCCATTAGAGTATGCACCATTTTTTCTAGCTTCCAAACCCACAAGTTGACTATGGGTGCTTCATACACTATGCCCACATTTGATTCCTTCACATAAATATTGATGTTAGATAAATCAAAGTTGATGAGCATGGGGGTTCTTGAGTCTTCAAATTCTAAGGCTTTTGTAGCTAATCATGGAAATCAAGGGAATCAAGGAAACAAAGGAAAGGGTTCCTACAAGAAGTAGAAAAAATGTAAGCCAAAGACACAACAAGAGAAATCACAATCAACCTCCTCACAACAAGGTAATTCTTCATATTCCAACAAGAAGGGAAATTATTTTAGGAAGTAGAGACCACCTTGTGCATATTGCAATAAAAGTGGTCATGATGAGCATCATTGATACACTAATAAAATTATTGAGTTGACAAATATTATAAAGAGGAACAATATTGATTTTCCCAATGCCTACAATGATAAGGATTCCTCACCTTCCACTTCCTCACAATCAAAAGGAGAAGGGAAAGTATTTGTGGTAACTACAAGTTCTTCATAGGAATGGATACTTGACTTGGGTGCCACTCAACACATGTTCTTCAAAGGAGTAGTTTTCTTCACTAGATCCATCTAAGGTACCCCACATTCTTATACGATATGATACTCAAATGGAATTTGAAGGAAAATAATCGGTAGACAAGGATGATGGATCATTTGAGGATGTTTTCTATGTTCCCAACTTAAACACCAATCTACTTCAAAATTTATCAAATCACTCACTATGGAGATGGAAAGAAAGTTGATTTCCTACCCAATTCAGTTGTGGTAAAATATCTTAAGGATGATGCTTTAGTTGCAGTGGGATAATCCAATCACAATACAAGGATTTACTCATTATCCCACTTTGTGCCTAATTCTCCTTCTCTTGCCTTGCTTAGTCACTCAAATTTAGAAAGAAATTTATGACATGAGCGGTTTGGACATATTCATTACCTCTATCTTCAGCAACTTAGCTAAAATCATATAGTCATAGGTCTACCTCTTATCATCTTTTAAAATGGTGTATGTTTAGTGTGGTCTTTGGGCAAGAATCCATAAGAGAATTTTGACAAAGGAAATTCATGGAGAGCTTTAAAGGTTCTTCAACTAGTTCACAATGATGTAGTAGACCCATTTCTAGTTCCATCATTTAGCAATGTTCACTATTTTCTCACTTTCATTAATGACTTCGCTCACTTCACATGGGTCTACATTCTTGGTAACACGAGTGAAGTGTTTGACATATCTTTAGTCTTCAAGGTTCATATTGAGAATCAATCAGGGAAACAAGTTAAGATTCTTCGCACAAAAAATAGAAGTGAATATGTTAACATTGAACTTGAGTACATTTTCACACTTGATGGAATTTATCTTCAGCACTTGGTTGCATACACTCCACAAGAGAATAGTGTTGCAGAGAGAAATAATATAACCCTTAAGGAAATGGCTAGCTGCATGATTCATACTAAGTATCTTGGTCCAAATTTTTGGGCATTAGCTATAAGTTGTTCCACACACATTCAAAATTGAGTTCCTCATAAATATTTGAAGGATATCACTCCTTTTGAGGCTTGGAGTGGTAGAAAACTAGTTGTGAGACACTTCAGAGTTTTTTTGTTGTCCAACATGGGAATGCATATCTCCATAGAAACGCAAGCCATTGAAAAATTAGAGTAAACCTTGCATATTTTTGGGATATCCTGAAGGTGTTAATGCATATAGACATATGGATCCTAAGACTCATGAGATATTCATTAAGAGGAGTGTACACTTTGATGAAAGCTCTCCTAGGTTAGCCTCTACTCCTCCTCGTCCTTCATACATTGTTGAAAGTGATAGTGGTTTAGATGATGATTCCACCTCAACTCTGACTCATGGGACCATACATTTTCAAGTTCCACTTAAAATTGAGGATAATCCCTCTACATATTCTACTAGACCCCGTTGGGCTCAACAGACTCTTGATTCAGCAGGTTCACTTGTGGGAGATCCTTCATATATTTGATGGAGATGGTCATAATATCAGTCACTTCCACATGCCTACATTGCTAAAACTTTGGCTCCTTGCAATTCAGTGTAGTCAGCGATACCTTGTGTTCCAATTATGGGTTAATGGGATGATTACTTGCTTGATATTACAAGTTTATTTATGGAGTCCTAAATCACATATTTGGGATATATTATTAATGAAATTCATCTTCTCTTTTATGAGGATGATCCTTCTTTAGTTGTTGAAAGGGAGCACTCTGACCCTCTTGACCATTCTCCACATGATCATTCTTTTGAGTTTGACTTGATGGTGGATTCTTATGTACAATAGTTGGAGGAGGTATTTTTATCTTTAGAGGATACATTTGGGTCTTTGGATCATGTTCCACATTCATCCTCATTGAATCCTAACTGTTCTATTTCAGCAGTTTTGGAAGGGGAAACATTCAACATCGAAATGAGGATACTTGAGAAGATTTCAAAGACTCAATACAATTTTCTTCCTATATACATCCTTTCAGATTAGGGAGCCATCTTTTACACACCTTTGGATTTGTTTCTTCTTAATGGGAGGAACATTGTTTGGCGATCATGGAGTAGTTACTTCATCTAGCATAAAAAAATCTACCATTGGTGTAATTTTTACAATGATAGGGGGAGGGCTACTTGGTCTTTCTTCTTCTCTCTTATGGGGGAACATTTTCCTCATATGGGTTTTTTTCCTTCTCACACTTCATTGATAGTTTCTTTTATGTATTCATCTCTCTTTTAGGGGGGGAGTTTTCTCCCACTGACTTTTCTCCCTTTTTCCACTTTATGAGAGATTTAATTACATTTGCACTTGAATATTGTACATGGTACCTAACATGGCCTTGTATCTAGGGCCCATATTGCATTGTGAGCTCAAGTGCATTCCCTTAAGTTTAACTTAAGGGGAGATGTTGGTGTAATGAATTATTCACTAATTCTACTTTAATTAAGCTTACTTAGGATAATTCATACATAGTAGTTTGCATTTGAGACAATTAGGAGCTTTTAAATTTATTTGCACATGGTGTAGGATAAATTCCACTTTATATGGTGATATTTTTAATATCATTTTGACTTTATGTGTTGTCTCCACCTATAGTGCACTTATCACTTATCATCCTCACATTGTTGCGCATACTTCATTGCACAATGGAGGATGATCCACCTTTGGTGGACATGGGTTTCCAGCTTGTGTGGGTGATAAGTTATCTACTACTTATCATGGTCTCTTATTGTCTTGCCTATATAAGCAAGTAATTCTACATTGTACTCATCTATTATCTTAGGTACAACAGTTCAGTTCAGTTATGGCATATTCATGAGAATTCATTTTATTCTTGTCCATATTGTCTCTCTTTTCTTTTTTCTATTCATTTGCCTCTAGATCTTGGGTTGTTTCTATTGGCAAATTCTTAAACATTGTATTGTAATCCTTTGTCCTATGACCAAGGCCTCATACTCAACAATATTATTTGTGCATTCAAAATTTATTCTATAGGACTTCGGGATTACATCTCCCTATGGTGTGACAAATAAAATATCGGCCCCAAAACTATTTCTAGCGTATGATCCATCAAATAAAATATTTCATTTGTTGTATATTGTGACTAAGAATACTACCTCATCTAGAAAATATAGTTGTATGGGGTAATCATCTGGCACTGGCGCATCACCAAGTTGGTTGGATATGACTTGACTTTTTATTTATTTCTTATCCATGTATTCAATATCAAACTCACTGAGAATCATTACCCACTTAGCCACATGCCCTTTGGGAGTTGCCTTACTGAGAAGATATTCCAATGGATCCCTTTTTTCCACTAGGAATTTTTTGTGGTTCAACATGTAATGGCTAAGCTTTTGAGCCACAAAGACAACTTCTAGGTATGCTTGCTCAATAGGCATGTAATTAAATTCATATCCAACAAGTGTCTGATTGATATAATATATTTCCCTATCTTTTCCTTCTTCATTATGTTGTGGTTAGGGAACTCCAATAACTGTGGAAGTTGATAAGATGTATAAAATGAATGGCTTGAATTCAATGGATGGTATCAGTATGGGTGGTGATAATAGATATTCTTTGAGTTTTTTAAATGCTTATTGACATTGTTCATTCCATTTTAAAGTGAAACATTTATGAAAAAAATGTTGGAATAAATGACATTTATCAACCAATTAGACAATGAATCTTCTGATTCATTGCAATTTCCCTTGGAGACTTCTCAGTTTTCTTAGATTAGTCTATGGAAGCATTTCTATTATAGCTCTGACCTTAGCAGGATCCACTTTTATTCCTTGACGAGAAATAATATATCTGAGTTTTCCCAACACAACCCCATAGATGAAATTCTTAGGATTCAATCGTAGCTTGTAATTCCCTATTCTAGTAAAAATCATATCTAGGATACTCAGATGATTGTCTCATGTGACTGATTTATATAGTAGATCATCCACATAATCTTCCATTTGTTTATGTATGAAATCATGAAATATGGTTGGCATTTCTCTCTGATATTTCACTCCAACATTTTTTAGGTCGAAGGACATTACGTTCCAACAATAGGTTCCCCATGCGCAAGTGAATGTAGTTTTGTGTTGATCTTTGGGTGCTATTCTAATTTTATTATCTCTTGAAAATACATCCATCAATGACAACATTTCATAGCCAACTTTCAAAACCACTATGATATCAATATTAGGCAGAGGAAATACATCCTTTGGACATGCCCTGTTTAAATCTCTAAATTCAATATAGATTCTAATGTCCCTAGAGGGCTTACTCACTAGAACCAAATTTGAGATCCAATATGCATAGTCAATGGGCCTAATAAAACCTACATCCAATAATTTATTGAGTTCTTCATTGACCAATAGTGTGATCTGAGGATGCATTTTTTAATTTTTGTTTGACTAGTTTCTTACCTAGTTGTAGGGGAAAATGGTGAAGGACTAACTCAGGGTCAAGTCCTAGCATATCCGCATAATTCCATACATTTTTTTTCCTTTAAGAGAATAATTTAGTGAAGTATGTATTTTCTTGTTTTGTTGATGATGTTGCAAGGTGAGTGATTTTTGGATTCCCGTCTATTCCTAGATTGATCTCTTGCATCTCTTCTACAAGTAACAAAGACTTTTCTTGATATGTCAAGGGTACATCTAGTCTTCCATCATTGGGAACCTTAGAGAGGTTTACACCCTTGAATACATCCTTTATTTTTATTCCTTTTTTTGTGGTCTAAAGGCACCTTTCAATTTTCACTAGAAGACTTATCTTTTTCTCTTTTTTACTTACTTTTATTTTCATTTTTGCGATGGAAAGATGGGGTTGACTCCTTAAAATATGCCATGGAATTCAAATCAATAATGAATCCTCCCTTGTGATCACCCAGTGGTATTCCTTCTCACAACTCAAAGAACTCATTTATAGCTTCATAATTTTCAAATTAATCCAATTTTGGTGGGAATTGTTGGTCCTAATCTATCGATTGAGGGTATACTAAGTGTGTGTTATCATTGACACGATATTGTTCTTCGGTGATAGGTGTTATAGCTAGGATATAATTATGTGGATCCCAAAATGTTTGGATCCAAGATTGAGGGCACATTCTTACAGTAGTGAGAGTAGGGTTCACATGTTTTTCTTCTAAAGGTAAGTCATCAAGATTAGCAAAGACATTATCCAGGGCATAGGACTCGAAAGAACAATAATCCCACTCCCATTCATTAGAATTAGTTTCAACATAGTTTTCCTCAGGTGTTGTTTCATTGTTATTGGCACTCCCCTTCTCACACAAAGATAACTCAGTAATCTAAGAACCAATATTCAATGGTACAAACCCAAGTCTCTTGTGCTTAGGTTGCCTTTTCAGTAAAATAGGTTTTGTGATACCTTGTTTTTGTGTGCCAAGGCCACTATGTTGATCATATCCCTTATTTTGAATAATTTTGAACCTTGGTCCATATTGTTTAACGGGTAATTACATAGGGGTTTTCTATTCTACACCTTTATAGATCTAGTCAAAGATGTCCTCTTCAATATCTTTTTTTCTTAGATCTCCCCATTTGGAAAATATCGTAGGAGGCTGACACTTAATAACAAATCTAGGCTCCTTTTGTAAGGGATGTGGTTTTCCATAATATTTTGGGGAAGTGGGGAGGTTTCCAATGTGAAAGGTTTGTGTCATAGTGTATTTTCCGCACCTTTAATCTTGGACTTTCAATTTTCCTTTCAATAGGGTCGTAGGGTCCACATATCTAGATGAACTAGAAGATGATGCTTCTGAGTTTACAGGAACTTGCTACTCAAAAATCCCTTTCACATTGGTACAATAATGAAAGGGATTAGGGTCACCAAGGATAGTAACCTCCATGCTACTATATGGGTACTTTAGACACTGATGGTATGCGAATAGAAATTCCTTTATTGCATGTATCCAAGGGCGACCAAGAATCATGTTGTAAGGTAAATCTAGGTCCAACACTTGTAAAAGGGTATTTTATGTAGTAGGACCAACCTAGATAGGTAAAGTAATTACCCCTTTAGAAGGTCATTTTGCATCATCATATGTCTTTATGGTTATCTCCCTAGAAGAATTTGTATCATCTTCAGTGTATCTGAGAGCTATTACAACCCTCAACATTCAAAATTTTAGTCCTACTCCATCATCTATTAATACTCATATGATCTTTCAACTTTTGGAAAATAAAAACTAGGTGTAATGGGTCATTGTGATGAAGCCTATTGTGAGGGATATCTTTTTTCAGTGAAGGCGACATGTTGGGAAGCTTCAATGTGACCTATCATGGCCTAGAACTATTCAAATTTTATGTTGCTAGGAATTGTGGACTCTTGCAATGTTTTGTCTAAGACAAATCTATGCATGGGTGATATGTGAAGTAATTCAAGGATTTAGATGTGTGCTAGTATTTTTCCTAGGTGATCAAGAAGGTTAATTGACTAGTTGGTTGTGACTTTGGGGTCGATCCTTGCAAGGTAAGTTTGGCTCATCAGGTTGTCACTCCACACTGAGGATCTCATGCTTTGATATTAAAGGTGGCCACATGACTATCTTTAAGATAATTAGTTGTGTAATTACGAGGTATCCTGGTATAATTCACATTATTCTTAGGATTTGAATTGGACTTGGAGGATTTCCCCTTACCATAATTAGGTAATGAAATTTTGAAAATTGTGTCATCAATATTAGAGGACATCGTTGGGGGTTTCACTTCAATTATTCCTTGATCAATCGAATCCTGAATAATATGTTTTGAATGGAAACATGTGGTCATCTTATGCCCCCTAGAGTGGTGGTATTCACAGTATTCACGGCCTCTCCATCACCCAGGTTTGACCAGAGGTTCTTTTAATTCAAGCAAGTGAATCAAGTTTAACTACAAAAATTGTTTCAAGGCCAATTCAATGGATTCTCCTAATGGTGTGAACTACCTATGTGGTGCATCTCTAAATTTTGGAGGTCTTCATTGGGTATTCTACTGAACCATATTTGTCGCAAGATTTGATTAGAGAGGTCGATTGGTATATTAATTATTTGACACCATGGGTGTTGGGAAATTAATCTTAGCTCGGGTATTGCCAAAAATTCTCGCATCAACCACTCCATCGTTGGTGACATTCTTATTTCATGACAAAAATGTGTTCTTTTCATTTGACCCACTTGAGTTATTATTTTTATATTTTTGCAAATTAATGACAACTTTTTTAATGAGAGCACTCTCAATGTCCATCCCCTTTTTGATGAGTTTGTCGATAGTGCTAGGACTTTTGATCTTTAACTCATACATCAATTCAGGTCTAAGATTCTCAATAAATAAATTGATTTGTTGTTCCTCGGCATTGTCAAAAGGACTGCCTAACAAGATTTTTCCACCATTGTAAGAATACAATGAAAGGCTCACCCATTTTCTGTTTGGTAGTACATAAATCTTTCATGGTGGCCTCATTAGTGATATTGAAGGCGAAGTGTGTGATAAATTTCCCAGCCAATTATTTCCAAGATCTAATGTTTCTTGATAAGTGGGGACACCATTCTAGGGCTTGTCCAGCAAGACTCTTAGGGAAGAGTTGCATGAGATACGTTTCCTCACCCTTAAGTTCTATGCATGATGCATAAAATTCCCTTTTATGATATTTTGGGTTTCTCTTTCCTATGTATTTCTCAAAATTGGGCACTTAAAAATATGGTGGGAAAGGAGGCATGTATAGATATTTGTAAAAGGGAGATGGACATAAATCTTTCTTTGTGTATCCCTTCTTAGTGTTTTTAAGTTTCAATGCCTCAACTTGTCATGTCAATTCCTTGACCTATTGTATTAGCTCATCTAAAGGTGATGGTTTTGTCGACCCCTCATTTATGTTTGGATCATTCCTTTGTCAATAAGTCACACCTCCAAATGGATTTTGATCATGGTGGTCTGAGACAGATGTCCTTTATGAACTCATGGATGATGAATTTTGAGATTTATCACATTGATATTGATTTGGGTGAGGGAATCGATATTGTGGTCCAGAATGAGTTTTTTGCCCAATTTGTGAATATGTTGATATGCAGGAAAATGTGCCATTAAAGGATCATATTGATGATGGTGTGATTTATGTTGGACATTGGTTTGAGAAAATGATTGAAATTATGCCCCCCCCCCATTATATATGTTGCATGGTTGGTGAGACTCATTCTTGATAGGGAACATATTTCTTGTGTGTTGCTTACAGTTGTTGGGTTAAAGGATGTTGTCATGCCACTTGGTGTGATAGTCCAACATAAGAAAATATTAGAGTTTTTTTATATTAATATTGAGGCTATGTATGATGATCCATCTAATACTCCTATGAGATAGTTTGTTGTCATTATTTTTGTCAAAGTCATAATAGTCAATGAAGACAATCAGTAAAGAGGGAGAATACACTAAGGCAGACAATCGGTAAAGCAAATTATCAATGAAATTGAACACCGAATAGTTACAAGCATCGAGTTAAGCAGAGGACAATTACCAAGTAGAGTTAGTCACCGAGTCATAGAGAAGAGTTAGTCACCGAGTAGAGTTATGTCACCGAGCAAGATCAAAGAACACTACCGATTATACCAGAGCCGACATAACAATTCAAATTTGTAACATTGAACTTGGACGACAAGCGAGAAATCTTTTACAGTTTTTGAGGTAAACGTTAGGTAGAACATTGGGATTACACTAATATGATTCCACATGATCACGAGGAAATTCAACTAATGATACTCAAGTATAATAAATACGTTGGGAATGAAACCAACCTCACATTGCCTCACCTCCACCGCAGAAGGAGAAGGATCTAATTAGGTTAACCTCCTTAGGATTGTTTAAAAAGAAACAAAAATATATTGATGAAAAAGAGATGGTGAATATTACAAAGAAAGAAGTAGTTACGGTATTAGAGGTAAAGATAGAATGGAGAAGTTATAGGGTACATAACAAAGAAGTTACCAAGTGTAGAAAGAGGTAATGCACTTGCAGAGCATAAAGATTCTGAACAACATTATGGTTGATACATACTTGCAGACATTTTTGTATTAGTTAGAAGAGTAGAAATTCCATTTAGTGGGTAGGCCCTAACAAGTCTTATTTTGTAAATCCTCTAACCGGGTACATCTCTTAGATGAGAGATCATAAAATCCTTTAACCAAGTAGACTGAATAAGTCTTTTGTACTCTTGACCGAGTATAATACTCCTAACAGGGTAAGCTACTAGAAGTAGCTAACATTGTAGCTCTAACTGAGAAACCTTTATTCTGCAGAAGTGAAGGATTGTGGGTGCCATTCCCACCGCATTTTTTCCCTCTAACCAAGGATTTCTGCGTGACCAAAAATCATGGTGTCATGTGTCATGGTTTTCTAATTTACTTATCATGTTTCCAATATTTTTATGAATGATATTCAGTTCGGTGAAAATCAATGAATAGTAGTTTAAATTTTTTAAGTACTGATTCACCACTCCCCTCTCAACACTTACCTTTCCATAGATTAATCCAACAGTATCACATGTTCAAATCAAGGGTTAATTAAGTGGCATTTAATTTTGTCTCCTTTCATTTTTTTCCCACCATTCGATTGACCAAGAAATTCATCACAAGTAACATATCGACGATTATTTTTCTCTTGATTTATTTATGGTGTCTTACCTAAATTTAACTATGGTCCACCAAAGGCCATACTTGTCACCACATTTTAAAAGAATAATTTCGGTCCATGTATACATAATTTGGGAAAAGCCTCATTTGACCCTTTTGGAGGTGCATTCAAAGTGTATGATGTAAAAAGTGGAGACTTTTTTGCATATTAACATAAATGACTCTATTGGAGGTATAAAGGCAATACCTATGGTGAAAATATTTTGTTTTATTAGCTATTGATTTGTTCAGGGAACCTTTGATGATTTTTTTTCAGGATCCCAAAAAGTCTCAATCCAATCTTGAGGACATGTTTTAACCCCAAATGTGATTTTTTGGGTATTTGTATGGGTATCCTTTTGATATGATGATGACATTGGATTACCGAAAGGATTGGAGCTATATTTTGAAGCCAAATGTTGGTGTGTTATTCATGTGATCTTTTGTCGATGATAAGCTTCTTGGTTTTTTTGTGAGTCAGGTTTATTATGTGCTAGATCCTTTTGTTTACAATGTTGTGATTGAGCCTAATCCCACTTGTATTTAAGCTCAAAACTTGAATCTAATTTGTCTTAAAGGTGAAGGGAATATGAAATAGGGTCACTAAACACCAATGTGTCCAAATATTTTATAAGCTTGGGATGGCTCATGGTTGTGTCCAAATATTCTAAGTTTTAAGATGATTGAGATTGAAGGCAAACATGAGAAATGTCTTGATACTCAATAGATTATTCACGTTGAGTGTTATCATGCCTATGTTTTACATGTGAGGTAATGTAATACCCCACCTATCTGCTACCATTCTAGTTGGGGATGTCAAACTCTTATAGACAACTTATCATATGCATATTAAATCTTAAGTTATATTTGATGATGTTTTATTGTGATTACAATGTCTATTATTGATGCAGAACATTGATACCTTTTTTATATGTTTTATATCATGTTAGTTAGATGATGGTGATCACTGGCATATAATGATGTGAGGTATATTATGGTTTTTACTTACCCCATACTTGTATGTGTATGGTTGGCGTGTATATTTTATATTTATGTTTGATGTGCCTGATGTGGTAGAGGACAAAGAGGTAGTCACTTGTTTTGCGAGATCCACCCAATTGATCGATCCCTACCATTGTCTATTATATTTATGTATATGTATGTACATGTATGGTTTTTTCATGCAGTTTTGCAGGTACCGGGCAAAGTCTTCCCTGAATTGGTAGGAGTGAGTGTGTCCTATCGCAATATGTCAATGGTAAAAGAGGGGAGATAACATACAGACCCAAATCCCAACCCAAGCCTACATTTTATCCTATGGAAGGACAAGTATCTAATGGACTACCCTTTCTATATTCGTCAAAGGTGACGTGAATCTTTATACCCTGTTCTGAGTATGACTCTTTGGCTGTTTCTTTTATTAGCCTTTTGGAGTTAGTTGGATCGTTGCATTTTGATTGGTCGATTTTCTTTGTGTATGCATTTAGGTAGTTGTTGCATGTTGCCTTATTGAGGTTGAAATGATTAATTAAGGTTAAATAATTACACCTTTAATAATGTTAAATATTGAAATATTAAATATATGGTTATTTAATTAATGAGAATTAATTAAATGCCTATGTTTATTAAAGAGACTTAATTAAAAAGTCTAATTATAGAAATTTAGGATTTAATTAATTACTAAATCCAAATTGTGAATTATTACAATAATTAATATAATTGATATTTAAAATATCAAGTTGCATATTAATAATATGCTATAAATATTAATTTCAATTAAAATAATATTATGTAATTTATTTGCACATTCAATTAATAAATTGAATTAGAAATTATAAATTAAAGTTGATTTAAGTGATTTTGAGTTGTATATTTAGAAAAGCACTTTATTTGAAGTTAGAAATTTAATTTAATATTAAAACTTGACTTTAGTGAAATTGAAGTAGATGAAAAGCAAATTAAAATGTTTCTTTATTATTTTCAAGTTGAGTTATATTTTATTAAACTGAGGTTTACTCTTCAAACCCTAGGTTGATTAGGTTTTCTATATTAGAGGTATTTTGGTCATTATTAGTTACACAAGTTTTGGAGATTAGAAGTTTTGGTCTCGATTTCGAAGTTAAAGAATTTATTGAAAGCTTGAGATTTTTGAAGTTTTGGATTCGGTCTTCATGGTTGCATATAAGTTTGAGGTATGGTTTTCAATCCTATGTAATTTTCCATTTGAAAAGATTATCTCCTTTGTGCATGTTTCTGTTGTGTGCTTGTTGGAAGTCTTCTCCAAAGATTGTGATTTCGATAATCAGGTTTTGTTTTGTTATTTTTGTAGAAAATTTATGGATGTTTGTTGAATGATTTATTCAAAGTTGAGGTTTTGATAATCAGGGTTTGGTTGAAATTTTTGAGAGAAATTTGATAAAACTTATATCTTTAAAATTTTTATTTTTGCATGTGCAATTTCGGGATAGGTGCTAGGAAAAGGCATCCTGTGTTTGTGGTAGTTTTAAAGAAAAATGAGTTTTGGGAAAAATTGCATGCATCCTAATGATTTTCTAAATTTGGGCTTTCTCTCAGTTATGGAATTTTTCTTTAAATTAATTATTTTCAAAATTTAAAAAAAATCTTAAATTATTAATTTCGGATTTTATTCAAGAAAAAAAAAAGATCGGATTTATTTTTTAAAATTTTTTTAAAAAAAAATATTTTATTATTTATTTCTGAAATTTTATACATATATATATATATATATATATATATATATATATATCTTTTTATAAATTATTTTTAATCATNTCTGATTTATTTTTTAAAATTTTTTTAAAAAAAAATATTTTATTATTTATTTCTGAAATTTTATACATATATATATATATATATATATATATATATATATATCTTTTTATAAATTATTTTTAATCATATCTATATAATTAAGTCTAGTTAATTGTTAGTTGAATATAGTTTATTATATATTTATTAAAATATGTGTCGTTATAATTTAATATAGGAGCTAAGTTGGGTTTAGTTTATAATTAGTTAGTTATGATTATTTTTAGAAAAGGAATATAATTTATATGTGGATATTAATAAATTATATTTTTATTTGGAAAATTAGTATCATTAGTTTGTTATTAAACACATATTGTTTTGATATGCATGAAGATTTTATTTAAATACTTATTTATTTTATATATATATGCATGAGATTTTTATATGAACATTTGTATAGTCAAACTGGAATTTAGTAAACAAAATTGATTGTTCTAAGACACAACTAAGACTTGTATTGTGGTTTGACTACTTAGTGTATTTTATTCTATTATTTGATGGTGTTCATTTCGGAAATTACATTGGCTTTAGGATCTGTACACTAGATGCTTGGTAGCTGATTTCTTTGTGACATGGGTATTGTTCAGTGTATATGTGATTTTACTTGGTCATGGTTATTTTACCCAACCTTATTTCTTAAGCTCATAATTTTGTGAACTCTTTGAGAGAGTGTGTTTTTTTTTAATGATGTTAGGGTTTGAGGACTAGTATGGATTTGTGATATTATGGTTTGCGGACCAATATGTATTTAAGAGATTATGGTTTGAGGATCAGTATGAGTTCTAGTTGTCTCATTATGGATCTAAATTTGATTATCATGCTTTATGTGGTTTGTGGGATCTATTTGTGATTTGTGAGCTTAGGGGAGATTATCTATGTGCATTTTAAGGAGTGGCTTACAATAGGGGTCTGGGGCCCAAAGAGGGAAGATCTAGGGTAACCTATTGGAAGTTGGTAATAAGTGATAACTTAATAAATTTACTACATCAAACATTAAAAAGATAATTATGATGTCTCGTTCATGAATTGAATGCTTGTATAGGTTAAGGATGGTAATGGGATGATACCTAGAGAGTAGGTATGATTATATTTCCTCATCTTCATGAGAGAATATTATGGTTTCACATGTATCATGTTGAGGGTTCAAGGTCCAGAATGACCAATCCGGGGTAATTCAACTAGGTGATGCTTGAGGGTTCAGGGTCTAGAGAGACCATTCTAGGGAAACTCAAGTAGGTGACCATGTGATGACATGCCCATAGTATGTAGCCTAAGTCTCCTCCGCAGATTCTATATTTGCCTCTAGTGGTTGGTATTTGACTTTTGGTATTTATCTGGTGGTTGGTATTGACTTTTGGTATTTATCTAGTGGTTGGTATTTGAATTTTGGAATTTATTTGGTATTTTGATGGTTATAATTTGGTATTTGGTTGGTGTTTGGTATTTTTTGGTATTTTGATTATTTGTGATATGTTCTTTATCTTTGGTTTGTGTACCCTTGTGTTGACCTATGATCTCTAGTGTGTCTCGATCATACCTTTTTGTCAACCTTGTAACCTTGCATCCTTGTACCTTTGCCTTAGCATATCTTGTATTTTGTGTGGTCCTGATGTTATCTCCTCAACACGGTGGGAGTAGACTTCTTGGTTCCATGTGGTCGGGTGGTGATTCTCTTACCATTTGAGATTTTGATGTTCATGATCTTATGCTTGGATAATCCTTGTAACTTTTCTATCTTCTTGTCCTTAACTAGAGACTTTTTATTTACCGTGAGATATATATTATACCTATTTGTATATTGGTTGACTTCCATTCTGGAGATGTGATGTATTGATAATCGTTATTGCATACCTTGCAACTTCTGCAGTGGATGTTAGTTCATTATGTATACCTTATGATATCAGTTGTATCCAGGTTTCATTTATGAGATGATGTACTTGTTATTCATTTGAATTATGTGGAGATTGTATATTATTTAGTGTACTTAGTAGGTTAATTAACCTATACGTAATTCTACATCAAGGAACCCTTGGGATTTGTAATCAGTGGTTGAATTATATTTATGGGTATGTATTATTTAAGTTATATTGCTTCTGCATTATCATTCGTTATTGTTATGTAAACTCTTAAGGAAAAAATTATTCTGTAAATTTAGTATCATGTTTAGGTTAAATTCTCTTGGGTTCCCAAGTGGGGTGTTACAGGTAAGGCCTTTATTCTATTTGTTAAGGTCGAATGTCAATGTTCAATAGAATTATGAATCATATCCAAATTTAGGTTATTGTGGTGCTCCAAATAGATCTTTGTGTAACTCGATAGGTGATTCCCTATTGGCATCATAATACATGAATTGTGTGGGATCAATTTGAAATGGTCTTGAGTTGAAATTTTCCATGGATGGTCTTGAGGAATTTTCTCATCTCCTAGCAGATTGGGACCTTGTTTCAACCATGGGTATGGACCTATATGAGGGAAATGCATAATATGATTCTAAAGAGGGGAAGACAAATACAAGATAAAAGAGATGAGGGGTACCCTATAGCTCTAAGGTGTTTGGACAATGCAAATCAAATGTGACCAATGAGATAGGATGAGACTCTAAAAGTGGTCTAATAAAATGAAGGCAAAGGACAATATGATAAGGATAAGGTTATGACAATGTGGAGGTCAAGGACCTAAATTCAAGCTAGGAGTACAAACCAAATGAAGGATAACTAAGAGATGTGATAAGTCCAAAAAGATAATTAAAAAATGGTAACAAGGACAAAAGGTTCTAAATGAAACTTAAGGTCATAAACTAAGACAAGTGAAATTAATGATAAAAGAGGGTACTAAGGCAATGACCAAAGGGGGAATATGGAAGAATATACCCTAATATGAAGGATTCAAATGAGGCAACTTACGAAACACCTATGTATGGAGGGTTGAAACAAAACTGTAAGGTTTGAGCTTCTTATGTTTGCAAGGTTGGAAATTTGGACAATGACTGTTCAAGGTTTGATAAATTATTTGGGTAACTGTTTGAAGGTTTGGATAAGTAATTTTTTATTAGGAATATGTTTTGAACACACACGCCAAACAAAGTGGTCATTTAGGAATTGAAGACAAGCACAACCTAAGGTTCAGGATAGGACTATACTTGTTGAATCCCCTTGCGATAAAATACCATTTTCAATCATATAGATAGAAGCTTGGAGGAATTGGTTACCCCTTACACAACACACACTTCTCGGGCACGCCAAGATTCAAATTTCTAAAGACCAAAGATCTCAAGAAATTTTCTATCTCAAATTGAAGAGTACATGAGGGGTATCTTCAGGATACGCATATCACAGTCCCTGAGTCAACAAGTAGAGTATTTTGTCCACTAAAGTAATTGGTTTCTAGTAAGAATTCAATCGACATGTCACAACCATCTATCAAGCCACTTAAATCTCTAACCAATCCTACTAGGGGTCTAATATACTCAAAGGTGTGTCCCCTTTTGAACTGGCACTATACAGTAAGTGCTAATACCGACCAGACTTGGCTTTGGCCTTATCCTTAATTTATATAGCAGACCAATTGACGCCTTCTTAAGGTCATTCCCTTGGGTTGATTACCTCTTTTCCCACCAAGGAAAACCTCTCTACTTGGGTTCTATCCTAAATAAAAATGGGTTGAAGCACCAAACACATAGAGCACTTGGATAAATTTTAAGCACCAAATAAAATGTTTTCTAAACTAAACATACAGTTGGTTTAAAAAATCAAGTCTTTGAAAAACATCCTACACCAAATGTTGTTAATAGTTTCAAAATAAGGCCTTCGACAATCGATTAGTACCTGCACAAGACCACAAAAAGAAAAATGAGATCCGCTAAAAAGAAAATCAAAACACAATTGAAAATCTAACTAATAAAAAAAAAATATAATGTAAAAAAACTAATTTTAATCTAAAACAAAATCTAATTAAAAAATAATCTAAAAAATAAAATAAAAAAACTAATCTAACTAACAATCTTAATCTAAAAATCAAAATATAATCTAATGCTAATAAAAAAACTAATTAGTAATGGTGATTAACAAAAATGAAATCTAATCTAATTTATTTATTTTTAACAAAATCTGAATTAAGTAATAAAAATAATTTATCATTAACAATGAAACTAACCTACATTATCAAAATTAATTAACAGAACTAATCTAAGTTAGTGATCTAATCTATAAAATAAAATAAAAAAATTTAAATTGTAAACACAAACTAATTCTAAATTAGCACAACTAACAAAATTCTAAATTAGAAACAAATTAAAGCTAAATTAATCTTTAAAAAAAATCTAAAACTAACAATAAAATGAAAAACTAATCTCAAGTTAAATCTAAACTAATCTAAAAATAACTACACAATATCAATTGCCTTCAATATACATGAATGTGAACCAAATAACACCATGTCACATAGAGATGTCTTCCAATACTTATTTTCATTGCATCTTAGACCTTCTCAAATCACATCATGAAACCTAACACAAATAATAATAGGTAGAAAGGTAGTGAATATGAAAGCTCATTAAGAGATTATATGATTATGTTGCTAAATGTCAGGGTGATCCCACAATAGTGGGTTACACTTTTTGGGAGGAAGGATTTCACCCTGAAAAGCGTGGCCCACGAAAAAAAAAAGAGCATACTTTCGATCGGAAGTGAGTAACTTACGATCCAAAGTACCAAAAATGGGTACTTTTGATCGAAAGTACTTTTTTACTTTCGATCGAAAGTAGGTAAGTACTTTCGATCGAAAGTAGGTTAGGTATTTTTAGCGGCATTTATCAACCCGCCAAAACAGTCATTTTCACTGTTTCGGCTGGGTTGAAACTGTGGGGGCTTCTGAATTTCTGAAAGTTGCAAACAGGTTTTTGACATTTCTATTTGCATTTTTTAATTGTTTTTTAATATATACTGTTTATATATATGCATGTATATTGTTTTTTATATACATTGTTTGTATATATGCATATATGTGTATATATATGCATGTATATATGTGTATATATGCATATATATGTGTGTGTGTGTGTATGCATATATATGTATATATATGCATATATATGCATATATAATGCATGTATACATATGTATATGTAAATGACATGTACATGTACATGTATATATACATGTACATACATATGTACATATGACATACCTACATGTACATATGACATATATGTAGTATGTACATACATATACATGTACATATGATGTATACAAGTACATGCATATGACATGTATATATATATATACATGCATGCATATGACATGTACATATATATATGTACATATATATACATATATATATATACATATATATATATATATATATATATATATATA
>MU225572.1:466793-479654 GCA_018584345.1 Thuja plicata | reverse complement strand
AAACTACATAAAGACACATTTCAGAGGAAAATCTAAGAGTTGGATGAATGGAAGCCTAGTTTGTTATAATTGTCTGAAAATTGGTCATACTAGGAGAGAATGCAAGACAAGGGTACTTGCTCCTACTGTTGAGCAGATTAGAGCACAAATGAACCAGACATGGACAAGGAAAGCAGAACCATGTAGCAGTGAAGCTACTGCAGCCGAGGTCACCCAATTCAATGGATCAGGTGATCACACCATCACCAACTAAGCAAAAGAGGTATGTGAGGAACTGTATTTATATTTCATATCTTCCTAACATATAAAAATGCAAAAGTCCATATTTGCATATGTTAAGATGCATCAGGACATATTTTGAGACATGTGCTGAGCAAAGTCAATATGCAATATAGGTGTCGAGCAACAGTATTATTGTGCACTAAGACCAAGTTCTCTAGTGTATGTTGACTTGATACGATTGACCGAGTAAGTTTTGTTTGATGATCGAGTGTGGGTTGTGACTGAGAGGTAGGCAAGTTTTGTGAGTTGGCTGAGGATAGTTGTTTGGCACTCACTCAACGGAAGGAACATTTAATGCTAACCTAATTTTTGACCATTGGAACCTATATAAAGGACAAAGCCATTCATTTTCATTCTTACCATGCGATTAAGAATTTCACAGAGTGATTGAGCATTTGCGAACTTGATTACAGCAAAGTTTTTTGAAGATTTCTACAGCGTGCCATCAGCAACCTCTTTAGTGGAAAGTGCGAGTTTTGACATCTGCCGAGGTATTCTGTTCGTAATCTTTGGAACCCTATTTTCAAAGATAATGGCTGCAAGTTCTTCCGCAACAGCTAAGAAATGGAGAAGGAGTTGCTAAAAGTTCAATTGGTTAGGAGCAACACCTGTGCGCCTCCTAATTTCCAGGCAATTCTTGAAAGCGTTATCCAAGGTTATCTGACCAGAGCCCTATCATTGATTCCACCAAAGGTTCTTATGATTCATGATGTTAGATCGTGTTATATGTGCAAAGTGAGCAAAATTAGGGATTATGAGCTAAGAGAATCCTATAACATATTATGTGTAGATGGAGCCCTAAAAGTTGAGCATAAACATCTAGCCGAGAAAGGGTTAACTTGTGCCCTAGATTTTCTAAGAGATTTCAAAATAGAATGGATTAAGCTATATGAACATTTGGCTAGATAATGGACTAGTTAAGATCACAAAAGAAATCATCAACCACGTAACTGGTTATCTAATTGTTAACGGAAAAAGAAACATGAGATGTTAGAGTAAGGAGGATATAGAAGCAAACATCAGGGTTTTTTGGAACAAAAGAGGGATGACAATCTCTACAATTATGAATTTGGAGATTGATTTTGTAGTAAGGGTCATAGCTCACAAATTTTATCAGTCGAGCTGAATGGACAGTGTCCCATGTATTCCAGTCGACCAGGCATGAAAGATTGTGAAGAAGGACCATATTTATGACCTTGCTGAGCTTCAGATGATGCAGCTAGCTGAGAACCTTTCTTCAATCTGAAAGGCAAAGAACTCAATGTGTAAGTTTGGTTCTCTGCTAGTTTGCATATTTTTTTTATATACATAATATTTTTCCTACTTTTGGAGATATTGTGTAGAAGTCAGACTGATCAATTAACCAAAAAATCTATGTACTTATTTAGAAGTTGGGTAGTATTTTTAACAAAGTAATGGGACATATTTTGTTGAATTTAAGAAAAATATGAGATTGAGAAGCAGAATTCCCAAGTCACTAGTTGAGAAACACTGTGAGGACATTTTTTTCCTAGTGGATACAGATTTTACCTATGTTCAGGCAATAGTACCGAGGGTATCATGGCTAAGTCCATTACCTTAAGAGGTGAACATTGATGAGACATATGTAGCTATAACAGTTCTACTGGCAGAGGAGATTGATGGATCAACCAGACATTTTGGAAATTATGAGGAAGCTAAGTCTAAAATCTCTATGGATTTGAAGGCTGTAACTATGGAGAGAAAAAGGAAAAATATTGTCAAAGGTTTGAAGAAGATAATTGGAATTGAGGGTGATGAAGAAATAGAGGATGCACCTTTAGGCTTATCAACAGGTCAAGGAGAGGATATGACTAGTGGAGATGAGGAGAGTGAACCTGAAGAATATATCATAGAGAAAGCAAAAGGAAATTAGCCAGTGGTTGCCAAGGCAACTAAAATACGCAAATCCAAACCTAAGGCTACCCCTCCTGTTGCAAATTGGCCTAGGACTAGGACATCAACTGTTTCATCTCCTGCCAAGAAAACAACTGTATATACAAGGAAGAATGCTGGAGAGAGCAGCTCAGGTAAAAGAAAATAAGTTGAAACAAAGGTTGTGTTGATCCAACCTGAGAAAGGACCGAGGAGGAAGCTGACCTTGCAGCATGAAGATGATGAGGAAAAGACAGATACAGATGAAGCTAGCAACATACCTACAGCATCACACAGACCACCGACCAATATTGACGAGGTATGTAAGAACATTAGAAGTACAACTGGATTAGTTGGATTCAAATTTGTTAAGTATGAAAAGAAAAGTAAAGAAGACAAGCATAAGATATAGGAGGAATTAATAGACATGATGGGCACATTTAAGATGACACCTGTAGAGATAGGAGATCTTGTCCCTACAGAACTATTTGATATCTTATCAGAAAAATGGCAACATGCATTGATGACTAAAAGACAGATAAGGGAAGGTACATTAGCTACGGTCATTCTTGGATTAACAAAGAAATAGATAGGCAAATATATTAAACAATATAAAAGGAAGTTTATTCCCAAACTTAGAGCCTATGCAATACTGAGAAATGATGTTGAAGGAGTAGTCCAACAGAGCACTCAAATATGGAAGGATACTTTTGGGTTATTAATTAAGAAGGAAAATAAGACAAGTGAAGGAACCTCAAAGCAGATGGAAATGGAAGGACAGATTGCTACTGGACAAGTAGAGATAGAGAAAATAGATGAAGTGCCAACTGTAGATATGACATTGGACAGTCCCATTGTCACTGCAGTTGAAGATAATAGTAATTTGGATGCCAAGGATCAGAATGAGCTAGCAGACACAGGTATGTAATCACCTATTCAAGCAACAGAGGCTGAGATAGAAAAAGCAGAAGAAAAGAAGGTAATAAATGATAATCCACCTATTTTAGAGGTTGTGAAAACATTTTTAGATGGTAGTATAAGTAAGATGGAAGAAATTATAAATAAGCCTACAGAACAAGAGGCTATACAAGTGTTGGTGGAGTTTCCACACTTTGTACCATCTACTCCAATTGGACCCAAAATTGTTAGTATACCTGATCAGCAGGTGATCATTACTCAATTGAAGACAACGGTTGAAATTAGCACTAACAAGGGAAAAGATAACAAAGAACCTAAGTCGAGTATCAGCTCACCAGAGCTCAAGAAGAAGAAGTTAAATAAGAAAAAGTCACCAGGCCTAAATGTCACATTGGATGAAGTTATTATGATTCCTAAATGGGATCCAGAGAACTTGACATATGAGAAGATTCAAAATCTCCAAGACCTATTGAAGACGAAGAAGAAACAAGGGGTAATGAAGAGGGAGCATCAGTAGAAGCAAGTTCTACATGAAATAAAGGATATTTTTGTTAATGCTTTTGACATGGAAGATATAAATGAGCAAACACCAATTTTGGAATAGTTAGTTCACATTGTACAGAAAGTTAATGATGAAAATATTGAGGCAAACGAAAATTTGTTACAATGGTCCGAAAGAAAATTTGAGAACAAAGTTTTGGAGAAGATATCAGAATTGATATTAAATAGGTTGAACTTTATTCTCTTGTTGATATTCTTGAGGAAGTTGCAAATAATGTTTATTCTTTGTACAAAAGGTTATGTGTTGTAAAATTCTTTAGAAAGGATAATCAACAGCTTGTGGAGAAGTTGCAATTAGATTTGAAGTCAACAAGTAGTTCATTGAGCATGGATGCTAGTTCTAGCTCCATACATTTTGATAGGTTGACTCATACTTAGAGGAGATTAGCCGAGCTTATGGCTGAAGATGGAAGAATCAGGGCAAAATTAATAACTATTCAGACTGCCTTGATACCTCATCTGGAGGTTATTTAGAAGGAACTTGCAGTTGCACAAGAATTAGTCAAGAGAGATTCTCATCTCTCTACTGCAGATAGTTTGGTAAGTCTAGCTACCGAGCTAGATATTAAGTTACAGGTTATGAAGTTTGTTAAGGAAAGTTGGGATACAACGCTTGCATCGACATTACAGCTTCATAAGCCATTTTTGGATAAGTATAACTTAACCCCTACAGCTATCAGTGACAAAAAAAAGGGGGAAACTGAAAAGGAAACAGAAAAAGATGTGCAGAAATAGGTATAAATATTTTTTATGAAGGCATGTATACTATGTAAATATTTTATGAAGTCTAAAGTATAATATTAGGGGGAGTACGTTGTGTACTTAGGCAAATTTTGTGGACGTCAAGAAATGATAAGTGTTTTTGCCGCTAATATCAAAGGGGGAGATTGTTGATCTCTAAGTTTTGTTGATCATTAGTGTCCCACACTTAGTCATTTATCTAGGCAGGTTAGTCGGTCATCACTGTGACTGAGCTATCTAGTATAGCTCAAGCAATAGTCATTGTTGAGCAAATAGTAGTTTCCAAGTTACACAGAAGCCAAGTGAAGTTGATCAGTTCATGCCGAGCGCCAGAGTCTTCCTATGCTGAGTAAAATAGTTTTGTCATACATGTCAGGGATGGCACAAATGTGAAGGTAAACTATTTTGGGCCAACTTGTTTGAGTATTTAATGTTTTCAACGGAGTTAATTACACATTAAATCATTGATCCCAATGTGTGGCATGGAACCAATCAGAAAATTGGAATGCCCAAGCGGCATAACTATTTGATCTTGATCGTTGTTCTAGACCAAGATGCCAGATCCGTAAGGTATATAAGATTGCTTCTTACCCTAATTTTGTAAGTTGTGTGTGCGTACATGAGAGATGTGTGAAGGGTTATTTTGAGTGAAGAAGCATAGATCTAGCATAGTAAAAGAGCAGTGAGCAACAGAGCAAATTTATATCAAATTATTAGATCAGAGAAGGTATTGGAAAGAGGAGATTCATCATCAACATCTGAGTGCATACCGAAGGATCAAATCTTGAGACATTCTAACAGGCGTATCAAGTGAAATATCTTAACAGGGTGGTTCTAACAGACCTTTATAAATCTCTTAATCAAGTGTTTACTTTTTTGTAAGTTTTAATCCTTTCACAAGGTAGATTGTAATGATCTGTAGCTCTTAACCAGGCAGACCTTTAACTAGGCAGATCATCAGAAGTGATCAAATTTTGTAGCCTTAACAGGCACACTTTATTGCTGCAGTAGTGAAGATTTTGTGGGTGTCATCCCCACCCCAGTTTTACCTTCTTGGGTTTCTAGGTTACCAAAATTCTGTGTCTTGAGTTATTTATTTTCTGTTATGGATGCTACTAGTTGATAAATCAATTATATTTATGCATGATTGTGGATCAGTTTGTTTTAAGAGGTAAAAGTTATAAGATCTGATTCACCCCCCCCCCCCTCTCAATATCTTGCTTTCCCATATTGTATTTCCAACAATAANGATTCCCCCCCCCCCCCCTCTCAATATCTTGCTTTCCCATATTGTATTTCCAACAATAACAAAATGGGAATGTTACAAAATATGGTGAAATATATATCTCGTTCTTTGTGCCAACTTTGTTTTTATAATGATAATGACCTTGATACTCAGATTTCTACGTCAAAGTTGAGACTCATCCTTTACGGTGGGTTCACCATTTGTAATCTGGGAAAAACATTAGTATACGAATATGAAAATCTCAACCATGAAAGCAATGAAAATCATATTAAACTATTTAATCACTCAATGAAGATTTTAAGATAAATTTGCATAAAAATAATGTGAAAATGTAAATAAAAAATCATGCAAACTTAATATCACACTCCATTGTTCTTCTCTCTCCTCCAATTAATGTTGCTCTCAATATGACAATTGCACTAATAACCTTCAAAAAGAAAGTATGAAATTTTTGATAATAATGAGGATACTCGAATTGTGGGTAGCCACAAAATGAAGAGAGCCTATTAAATACACAATTGACTCAAAAATTGAAGAAACACAAAGAAGAAATGAACAAACAGGAGGGATATCACACTCTATTGTTCTTCTTTCTCCTCCAATTAATGTTTCTCTTAATATGAAAATTACACTAATAACATTAAAAAAGAAGCAAGTATGACAATTTTAATAATAATGGGGATACTTGAAACGTGGTTAGCCACAAAATGAAGAAGAAAGCATACTAAATAGAAAATTGACTTGAAAATTGAACAAACACAAAGAATAAACAAACAAATATGAGGGAAAAGAAGAGCCAACAAACAATAATAAAATCCAGGTAAAAAAATGAAATTGTAAATTTCCCTCCAAAATCCCAAAAATCATTTAAATATAATCATATTAAAATACAAAATAAAAAGAGAAATAAAAAGTCATTTGAATATGGAGTGACCCATTTAGAGCAGCGGTCAAAACAATTTGTTAGTGAGGTTGCCACCAGGGTTCAAATCCTCGTTGAGCTATTGTGCTCGCAGGCATGTGCCTACGTTGGGTTGTGCTCGCAGATTTGAATGATTGGAGTGTTGTTCGACAGTCTTAAATATGACTGCCCATTACCGATAAAAAAATCCATTTGAATATTAAAATATTCAAATGTAAATTGAAAGACAGAAAGGCATAAATAAATGAAATTTATTTATGTCTAAGGGGACATATGGACATAGGGAGATTAATTAAATTATTAATTCCTAGGGACAAATAGTAGGACAATAATTAAATAATTGTTAAAATTATTTAATTAAACATGCCAAAATGACCAAATGTGACAGGATGACCAAAATAAATGACAGGACAAGATAAATCAAAATGATTCAAAATAATAAAAAATGACTCAAAATAGCCCGAAATGACTCAAAAATGACCCATGGCATAAACGATGACTAAAAAGGGGAACTAGGGGCATTGACCATTTTTAGGTGTCTATAACTAGATGTTTGTTTGAAGTAATAACCGCATACTTTCATCGACTATCAAATTAATTAGTCCATAATATAACCATTACAACTACTAAAATCAAAATTAAAGATTTTAGTAGCGATTCATGTAATGCAATTACAAAACATAGGCTTTCAATGTATGACACCTCATATTAAACAACATATTAAACACAAACATTACTCCATGTATGACACCTCATATATGAGTATTCAGGCTAAAATCAATATATAACGTAATAAAGACATATAACAAAATGGGAATGTTACAAAAAATGGTGAAATATATATCCCATTCTTTGTGCCAACTTTGTTTTTATAATGATAATGACCTTGATACTCAGATTTGTACGCCAAAATTGAGACTCATCCTTCACGCCCGGTTCACCATCTCTAATCAGGGAAAAATGTTAGTATGCGAATATGAAAAGCTCAACCACGAAAGAAATGAAAATCATATTGAACTATTTAATCACTCAATGAAGATTTTAAGATAAATTTGCATAAAAATAACGTGAAAACATAAATAACAAATCATGCAAACTTAAAATCACACTCCATATTTCTTCTTTCTGCTACAATTAATGTTGCTCTTAATATGACAATTGCACTAATAACATTTGAAAATAAAGTATGAAAAACTTGATTATAATGAGGATACTTGAATTGTGGTTAGCCACAAAATGAAGAAGAAAGCCTATTAAATACAAAACTGACTCAAAAATTGAATAAACACAAAGAAGAAACGAACAAACAGGAGGGATATCACACTACATTGTTATTCTTTATCCTCTAATTAATGTTTCTCTTAATATGACAATTGCACTAATAACGTTCAAAAAGCAAGTATGAAAATTTTGATTATAATGGGGATACTTGAATCATGGTTTGTCACAAAATGAAGAATAAAGCATACTAAATAGAAAACTGACTCAAAAATTGAACAGACACAAAGAAGAAACAAATAGATATGAGGGAAAATAAGAGCCAACAAATAATAACAAAATCCAGGCAATAAAATCAAATTGTAAATTTCCCTTCGAAAGCCCAAAAATCTTTTAAGTATAATCATATTTAAATGTAAAATAAAAATTCATTTGAATATGGGGTGACCCATTTAGAGCAGCGGTCAAAACAATTTGTTGGTGAGGTTGCCACCAGGTTTAAAATCCTCCTTGAGCTATTGTGCTCGCAGGCATGTGCCTACGTTGGGTTGTGCTCACGGATTTGAATGACTGGAGTGTCGTTCGGAAGTCTTAAATATGACTTCCCAATACCGATAAAAAAACATTGTTTAAGTATTAAAATATTCAAATGTAAATTGAAAGACAGAAAAACATAAATAAATGAAATTTATTTATGTCCAGGGGGACATAGGGACATAGGGAGATTTATTAAATTATTAATTCCCTAGGGACAAACAGTAGGACAATAATTAAATAATTGTTAAAATTATTTAATTAAACACGCCAAAATGACCAAATGTGACAGGATGACCAAAATAAATGACAGGACACGAGATAAATCAAAATGATTCAAAATAATAAAAAATAACTCAAAATAGTTTGAAATGACTCAAATCTAACCCATGGCATAAAAGACGACTAAAAAGGGGAACTAGGGGCGTTGACCATTTTTAGGTGTCTACAACTAGATATTTGTTCGAAGTAATAACCACATACTTTCATCGATTATCAAATTAATTAGTCCATAATATAACCATTACAACTATTAAAATCAAAATTAAAGATTTTAGCAACGATTCATGTAATGCAATTACAAAACATAGGCTTTTAATGTAAAAAGATAAGCAACATATTAAACACAAACATTACTCCATGTATAACGCCTTGTATATGCGTATTCAGGCTAAAATCGATAGATAACGTAACAAAGACATATAACAAAATGGGAATGTTACAAAACACGGTGAAATATATATCCCATTCTTTGTGCCAACTTTTTTTTTATAATGATAATGACCTTGATACTCAGATTTGTATGCCAAAATTGAGACTCATCCTTCACGTCGGGTTCACCATCTCTAATCAGGGAAACACGTTAGTATGCGAATATGAAAAGCTCAACCACGAAAGAAATGAAAATCATATTGAACTATTTAATCACTCAATGAAGATTTTAAGATAAATTTGCATAAAAATAATGTGAAAACATAAATAACAAATCATGCAAACTTAATATCACACTCCATTGTTCTTCTTTCTCCTCCAATTAATGTTGCTCTTAATATGACAATTGCACTAATAAAGTTCAAAATACAAGTATGAAAAAATTGATAATAATGAGGATACTCGAATTGTGGTTAGCCACAAAATGAAGAAGGAAGCCTATTAAATAGAAAACTGACTCAAAAATTGAATGAACACAAAGAAGAAACGAACAAATTAGAGGGATATTACACTCCATTTTTCTTCTTTCTCCTTCAATTAATGTTTCTCTTAATGTGACAATTGCACTAATAACATTCAAAAAGAAAGTATGAAAATTTTGATAGTAATGAGGATACTTGAAACGTGGTTAGCCACAAAATGAAGAAGAAAACCTACTAAATAGAAAACTGACTCAGAAATTGAACAGACACAAAGAAGAAACAAACAAATAGGAGGGAAAAGAAGAGCCAACAAACAATAATAAAATCCAAGTAATAAAATCAATTTGTAATTTTCCCTCCAAAAGCCCAAAATTCATTTAAATATAATCATTACTTAAATGCAAAATAAAAAGTCAATTGAATATGGGGTGACACATTTAGAGGAGTGGTCAAAACACTTTGTTGGTGAGGTTGCCACCAGGGTTCAAATCCTCGCTGAGTTGTTGTGCTCGTAGGCATGTGCCTACGTTGGCCTAAGCTTGCAGATTTGAATGACTGGAGTGTTGTTTGGTAGTCTTAAATATGACTGCCCAATACCGATAAAAAAAATCTATTTGAATATTATAAATTGAAAGACAAAAAATCATAAATAAATAAATTTTTTTATCTAAGGGGACATAGGGAGATTAATTAACTTATTATTCCCTAGGGACAAACAGTGGGACAATAATTAAATAATTATTAAAATTATTTAATTAAACACACCAAAATGACCAAATGTGACAGAATGACCAAAATAAATGGCAGGACATAAGATAAATCAAAATGATTCAAAATAATAATAAATGACTCAAAATAGCCAAAAATGACTCAAAACTGACCCATGGCATAAAATAGGACTAAAAAGGGGAACTAGGGGCATTGACCATTTTTAGGTGTCTACAACTAGATATTTGTTTGAAGTAATAATCACATACTTTCATCAACTATCAATTTTATTAGTTTATAATATAAACCTTACAACTATTAAAATCAAAATGATTTCTAAATAAAACCATAAGGAGAATAACACCATTCATTACTTAATTCACATAACTAGAATATTAAAATACTTCTAGCAAAGATAGATTGATATTGATGATGGCATCAAAAGGTATTAAGCCCAGAATTCTTACATTGAATAGTAAAATAATGAATATGAAAGCATATAATTTTCAAAACATGACTAACACATCTACATGCTATAGGCGTAGTAATAAAAGAATGATTTTGACAAAAAAATGCAATTAGGAATCTATAATAAGATTGTGATTACAATTATAGCTAGGATTATGGTTATAATATAAATTTTAAAAATGAAACAAGTGAGGGTTACAATATCATTTCTGCACTTTAAACAACTACAATATCATTAATCTCAATCTACCATTGACCAACCTCTACAATCTACAACGACAAGTACTCACCACTATGTGACACTTGTTATATTAATGTTAAATTGTTAATTTATAGTTTATATTATTGCCTATCATATATATTCTTTAAAAAACCTAAAGAAAATGAAATATATTTTTTCCTAAATTTTGGTATATAATTATTAATTTTTTAATACAAAACTAGTGCAAAATTAATAATGACTTTTATATAAATATGTTTTAGAATATAAATATAAATAATTAAAATAAAATATAATTTTGTATATGTGAAAAATAAAATTAATAATTATATTGAAAATAAAATATTATAAATAAATAGTAAAAAAATAAAAATATATTTTAAAGAAAATATTTATAGACATTTTTTATATAGATTGATGAACTATAACTGATTGAATGTTTGAAGATGTTAAGTTGATGATCACCAAGCTACCAAAATTTAATGCAAGACATTAAATTAGTTAATGTATTGTATTGTCATTGATGTCAACTTGATATAATCTGATTGGTTATATACAAAGTGTCAAAGACTTCAGAGAATCAGAGAGATAAAGGTTATGCTTTCAGTAATGCATAAAAGATCAGTATTCACATAGTGACATCAAACACCGACGGGCAGTGCACCCTGATGGACAGAGAAACCTGAGAGGAAAGTCACAGTGATGCCTGAGAAAGAAACCCGACAAGCATTACCGACGAACAAAACTTCACAGTGATGCCCGATAGACAGACAACCCCGACGGAGATGCTCGAGGAGAACTTAAGTGTTGACCAAAGCTAACAAAGAGTTAAAACACCGAAAAGAACTGAAGTTCAGAAACGACAAAAGACTTAGCTAGCAAGAGCTAAAGAAGGAGTTAACTGGTTGTTAATATTGTTTTCATCGACAAGTTAAAGATAGATATAACAGAAAGATTTAAAGTTGTTTTATTCCAGTTGTCAAAGAGAATTCTATGGGATAAAATTGAAGTATAGCTTTCAAGAAAGATTGGATTGAATTGTGGATAACGCCAAGAACAAGAAAGTCAAGAACTGAGAAACAATGAAATCATGTCTATAAAGAGACAAGATAATTCATTGTGGATTAGGGGTGAATAGAGAAAGAATATGATGAGGAGAAAGTGATGAAGGAAGACTTCAATCAAACCTGATCAATCAAGCTGAAGAACGAAGCTAATTCTGCGGACACCGAGCAATAGAGAAGCACAACATCACTAAGCAAAAAGAAGTGGAGCAAACGTATTGAAAAGATACATTGATCAGAAAGGTATTATGAGCTTACAATAGATCTGAAAATCTGAAAAGTAGTTGTATATGTGAACAGATAATTTATTGTTTCAATTTAACCATTGGATCAAAAGGTCTCTTAACCGAGCAGGATTAACAATCCTTTCTATATTGAGACACATCCTAAGGAGTATCAAAAAGTTTGGTCATGAAGATAGCATGAGATGCCAGATACCACGTGATAAACTACATTGGGTTTGGTCATAAAAGGTAGCATAGAGATGCCCAATATCAAGTGACAAACTATTTTATCTAAATCCTCTAACAAGGTCACACCTAACAGTGTGTTTGTAACCTTTAACAGGGTTGGCTCTTCACCGAGCTCACTTCAGAAGAGTGAAAATTTTGGGTTACCAGTCCCAAGTGGTTTTTCCCTTAACAGGGTTTCCACATTAAAAGTCCATGTGTCAATGTGTTTATGAGTCATCACTTTAGTGTTTTTCATTACACATAACTAATATGGATTGAACAGTATACACTAAGCAATTTTCTGCATTTTGGTAAATGAAAGACTACTAATCAGGAAATAGAAAGAATAAGATTTAACAATGAACTCTGAGCAGTAGTTATTTGTTGAGATTATTTCAAGGCATTCATCTTGTAGGATTGAAGATAACTAGAGACGTAATATTGTGGTACTAAGTTTTTGAGTTAAGTTATTGGAATATTTTTTAGGCCACTGATTCACCC
>MU225572.1:406719-426507 GCA_018584345.1 Thuja plicata | reverse complement strand
TATATAATAAACCCTTCATAACCATTTTAAGGGTCCAGGATTTCAAGCTCTCATGCGCCATTACTCCGTCAGTTTGGTTCTAGCATTCAAGCCATCTTGCGACCACACACACACATTTCAATTATCATATTCTCGATGCTTCTCAAGTCATAGACGCTGCCCCGCCAATACTGAGCATCAAGAAAAGTGTTTTGGAAGGAGTAGAGAGAAACAATAGAAGCTTTGAGCATCGTGGGGTTTGCATTTATTTGTCTTCCTTTCTCTTTCTTGTACATTTTATTGATCACGTTTCTAGTATTTGTTTAGTAGTCATTATATACTTGATTTGCATTCATTTGTGAAACCTTTGCTATTAACCCTCGCCTTTGGAAAGCTGTGGGAATCGAAAAGAGAGGCGTACATAATCTATATGACATGACTTAATAATGATTAATGATAATGATTTATGCATGCAATGAACCCTAAAGACTAAATGAAATGCACAGAGCTAAGTGGAAATGCATTGTTTTTAAAGTCCAATATACTCAATCTTTAGAAGAAAAAAATTGATGATATAACCTTTATTAAACCCTATTTGATTCCTTCTCACCCATTTCACAAATCCCATACCAATTACAATGCAAGATTTAATCTAAAATGAATGCAAAATGCAACTAAGATTGTCACTTATCACTAGATGCATTTAACTTTGTTATTTTCACCATTGAGATTTTTGGAACATGAAATTGGTACAACCCTCATTGGTGATATTTTAAACCATGATGGTATGAATATCTCTTGCTTCATATTTCAATAAAAAAATTGGTACAACCCTCACTGGTTAGATTTTCAAACCATGGGAGTATGAATACTGCTTTCATCGGATTCAATGTTGCAAGTGGATTTTGGCATTAAGATATGAGCAATCTAAATGACCAAGAAATCTATTTGCGTAAACAGATAAAGATTTGATCCTTTTTCATATACAAATGTCCTGAATGATTCTTTGATGATCATGTCATTAGACTAACTTGCACACTTTTAGGAATCAACCCCACAAGAAGAAATAAAGAAAATATCATGCCTCCATCATTGCTTATCTAGTCAAAATATATCATTGATTTTCTAAAAAGGACATGATACAAAAATCAAGAAACATCATTTAACTATCTTTGCTATTTGTTTGTTTGATCCATTTTCTCATAAAAAGTTTCATCCATTTTTATCCTTGTTCACATTGTTTGATATTTGATGTTGTAGCTTAGCATTTGATGTTCTTATCTTTTGAATTTGATATGGGTCAAGTGTTTGAATGTGTGAAATTTGATGTTTGGATCAATCAAAAAGTGTCAAAGGTTGCGATTCTTGATTCTTGATAAAGTGTGTTGTAGTCCTACTTGTGTTTGTTTCTTTGATGAGATCCTTGAATTTGAATTGTGTCAACAATTCGATTTGATAATGATAATAGACCAATGCAAATTTCAAAACCATGATGAAAACTTTATTTAAAAATATAGTTATTCAGGACTTTATTATGGTTGTGTAAAAATGACGGAAGGCAACGAGATATATACAAGGATGGGGAAAATGCAAATGTGAATGTGACTAGGCTTGATTTAACTTAGGACAAGTAGCGCATGTTTACCAGGTTTTCACCACTTAGGTTTTTGCACTTTTCACTTTTTCTATTTTTTTCTACCAAGGTGCCTATTGCTAGGTTTTCACCAAGGCACTTTTCTCTTTTGATTTTCAGTGTTTTTGGATTTCTTCATGATCAATTTTTTCTATACAACATTATGCTCTTTCATATGATCCTCTTTTATCTTATACTCTTTTAATATATACTCTTTCATCTGATTTATGTATAAAACCTCTTTATATGTATGTTATTGATGGGTTCTTGAATCTCATCTCCGTCACAAGTAGATAGTTTGTAGGTTCCTATTCCATAGGAATATGTCACAACAAATGGTCCTAGCCAATTTGATTCAAATTTTCCTTTCTTTTCTCTTTTTGATTGATTATTGGGATTCTCTCTTAGGACTAGTTCTCCAACTTGAAAGTCTCTAGGTTTGATTTCCTTATTGTAATTTCACGACATTCTCTTTTGGTAGACCTCAAGGTGATCATATGCTTGGGTTTGATGTTCTTAAAGCAATTATAGTTGTTGTAACTTGGAAATCCTATAATCCTCTTATGTAAATAAGTTGTGTAATGAGACCATTAAGGATGGAATTTCCACTTCTAAAGGCGAAATTTCTTTGGCCCCATAAACTAGTGAAAATGGTGTTGCACCAGTTGGTGTTCTCATTCTTGTTCTATAGGCTCGTAATGCTATAATTAATTGAATATATCAATCCCTCCCAGAATCATCAACTATTTTCTTGAGAATTTTGAGGATGTTTTTGTTAGAAACTTCAGCTTGACCATTTCCTTGAGGGTAGTATATTGAGGATAAATGTTGAATGAAATTGATTTTCTCACACAATTCCTTGGCATCCTTGCTTTTAAATTGTTTTACATTATCTTTTATTATGGCATGTGAAATACCGTATTTGCAAGTTATATAGTTCAAGATAAACATGGATATTTGTTTACTTGTAGCAATTGATAAGGGCACAACTTCAACCCATTTTGTAAAGTACTCAGTTGCTGTTATAATATACTTATGACTAGTGGATGAAGGTGGATATATCATCCCTATCAAATCAAACCCCCATTGATAAAAAGGTCCAAGGTGTAGTAAGTGAATGCAACTCCTAGGCTCGTACATGTATCAGGTTCCCATGATATTGACATTTTTGACAAAGCTTTACAAACTGGCAAGGATATTTTTTCCATATTTGGCAAATAATATCCCATCTTAAGAAGTTTCTTAGCTAATTTAAAACTACCAGAGTGTGACCCATAGATATACTCATGAATGCCTTGTAAGGCGGTATTCGATTCTTCTCTCTCTAAACATCTAAGTAGCATTCTGTCAAGACCTTTGCGATACAATGTGTCACATACAAGGGTATAACGTGAGGCTTGTCTTTTAAAATTTCATTTATGCTTTTGAGATTGGCCCATGGGTAAGCTATTTTCTTTAAGATAAGTTTATAAGGGACTATATAAAGGGGAATCATGACCCACAAGTAGGCAAACTATTTGGGATTCAAGTAAGTCATAAGCGGGTTTCACCGCTTCTTCCACCAAGAATTAATGTTTAACATTTTGATTTGGTACTTGTAGAAGAGAGGCTAATATAGGCATTGTATCCACTGCCTTGTTATCACCTTTTGGAATTTCTTCAAAAGTGATCATGACAAAATATTTCTTTAAATAATCCACCATCTTTTTGTAAGGTATTAGCTCTTCATCCTTTGTCTGATATTCATATATTGATTTGATTGATCACTAATTGGGAATCACCATAAATTTGTAATTCCTTCACTCTCCATTCTAAAGCCATTATGATGTCAATTACAAGTTCCTCATACTTTTGTATGTTATTTATGTATGGGAACAAAATTTTGTATGATTTAGGAATGGGGTAACCTTTTGGTGTTATAAGGAGTATGCATGCCCCCGAGCCATGCCAATTATATGACCCATCAAAGTATAATGTCTATATTTTGACTTCAATATTGAGAATGGTTGCATCCAGGAATTTAGCCTGCATGGGTTTTTCACTTGACAATGGAGCTTTGACTAACTGATATGTTATGACTTGCCCTTTAATAGCCCTTCAGTCGATATGTTCAATGTCAAATTTACTTAGAACCATGGCCCATTTAGCCAACCTTCATGTTACTGTTGTTTTACCAAGAAGATATTTGAGAGGATCTATCTTAGCAATGAGCTTTATTTTATGTGCCAGTATATAGTGTCATAGTTTTTGGGAAGCAAAAACTACCGCTAGGCATGCTCTTTCTATAAAAGTATAATTAAGCTCATATGTTATCAAGGTTCTACCAAGATAGTAGATTGTTTTTTCTTTTCCATTTTCATCTTCTTGTGCTAGTAAAACTCCCAATGATCTTTATGTGGCTGAAATGTAGAGTAATAATGGCTTTCTCAGATTGGTGGCATCAAAATTGGTGGATTCATGAGATATTTCTTCAAAAGTGCAAATTCTTCTTCACATTAAGTATCACATTTAAATAAAATGTCTTTGTGTAATAATTTAGTAAAGGAGTGACATTTTTCCGCCAATTGTTCGATAAACCTCCTTATTGATTGTATCCTTCCTTGTAAAGATCTCAATTGGCTAATTTTTCTAGGTGCCCCCATCTCCATAATACCTTTGACTTTTGCGGGTTCAACCTCTATACCTTATTCTGAGACTATATAACCAAGTAATTTTCCCAATTGGACTCCAAAAGCACATTTTTTTGGATTTAATCTTACTTTTAATTTCTGCAATCTTGTGAAATTTTTCTCTAAGATAAGCAAGTGTTTGATTCTAGTAATGGGACTTTTCTAGGATATCATCCACATAATCCCCCATGAAAGTATGCATCATATCATGAAATATTGTTTTCATTGCTTTTTGGTATGTTGCTCCAACATTTTTGAGTCCAAAGGGAAAAACATCCAACAGAATGTTCCCCAAGAACATATAAATGCAGTTTTATCTTGATCTTCTGGAGCTATCTTTATCTGATTGTAGCCACTAAGGCCATCCATAAGTGAAAAAATTGAGTGTCCTACTACCAGATCTACTATTGTGTCAATACTTGGTAAAGGGAAGTTATCTTTAGGTCATGCTTTGTTTAGATCCCTACAATTCATGCATACTCTTATAATTTTATCCAATTTTGATATTGGCACTATGTTTGAGATCCATTCTGAATAAGTAATAGCTCTTATATAACTAGATTCCAAAAGTTTCTTCAATTCTTCTTTGACCAATAGAGCTATATTGGGATGCATTTTTCATAACTTTTGCTTAATTGGCTTAACCCTTGGTGCTGTATTCAAATGATGCATGATGATATATAGGTCTACTCCAGGCATGTCTGCATATGACCATATGAATTTCACTTTTTTATCCTTGAAGAATTCAATAAATTCTTGCCTTTCTTCCTTGGCTAAAGACGTTGCTAGGTGAATGATCTTTGGTTCTCTTTCACTACCAATGTTGACCTTCTACGTTGGCTCTATCAAAATAGGTGATCTTTCTTCATAATGCTTAGGTAAGGTGTAAAGTGTCTCATCCTTAAGAGCCCCAATTAGGTTTTCACCTTCACCTTCAGATTCGTCATTTCTTTTTTTCATCATTTCTTTTTACTTTTTCACAATCTAGAACTACCACATAATGGTTTTCACGACTAGATCTTTCCATTTTTCTTTTTATTATCTGACTAAGAAACTTGACACCTTCCTTACTTGTTGATTCTTGATAGGATTCATTGTTGAAAGAAGGTTCAACTACATTTAGGTATACCAATAAGGAATGGTCATTTTGGAACATAGGTATATTGTTTGGCTCAATTTGTTCCCAGTAATTAACTCGGGATGGACAAGGGGTAAAGGTTCAATTGGAAAATTTGGGTCCATTGGAGTTAGGTTCATTATTTTATTTGAAGACACATACATTGTATCACTTTTGAATGAAAGGGTTTTCCATGAGATCTAGGAGAATTAGGCATATCCATTAGTGGTATAGAGTATTCTCCTACCCTTTTTTGATTAATTCTGCATTGCTTTTCAAAATTGTTCATCATGATGTCCATCTTTTTATACTATGTCATCTTTTCTTTCTCCTTTTCTTATTTAGAGGATTGTGATCCCTTTTGAATAGAAGAATTTGAATTTGAGGAACTAGGGTTCCCTTTATTTGATTCTAGGAAACTAACTAATTCCTTGTCTCTATGATATGAATATGGATTATTTTATTCATTATTTGAGTAAATAGGCTCATCATTTGGATCTTCTTTTTCCTTCTCTTTTAATTTTAAACTTGGAATATGTATGTCTTTTTCATCTTGTTGCTTGGGTGGACTTGATGTAGAGCCTTCACTATTATGAGGAACAAATGAATCTGTCGTTGGTTTGACATTGTTGTAGTATTGAAAGGGGTTAAAATCTCTACTAACGGTTATCTCTTGAACCATGTACAAAAACTTTACACATTGATGATAAGTGGAGGGTATTAATTGCATGTCGTGGATTGACGTTCTACCCAACAAAATATTGTATATCATCTTAAGGTCTAAAACTTGACAAATTATATCCTTTTGAATATGACCCACCCTAATTGGTAAAGTGAGACTTCCCTTTTAAGGACCTTTCTTCATCATCATAAGCCTTTATATTTATGTTTCTTTTAGGATCAATGACATTTTTGAAAAATCCTAAGGCTTTGACCAAGTTCAATGTCCATACATTCATACCAGCACCTCCATATATTAGGACTCTTTTCACCCTTTGTTTTTGGATGAAGACTTCAATATGAAAGGGTAGGTTTTGGGGATGGTACAAAGACATATCATATTTCTCTAAAAATAAAAGGCAATGGCGAGAAATGAGGTGACCAACCATAGTTTTAAATTCTTTCACATCCAAGTTATTAGGAATTGTCGTATCCACTAGAGCTTTCTCTAAAATTTCCTTGTGTGTAGGTGAAAGTTTAAGTAACTCCAAGATTGAAATTTGAGTTGGTGTCTTTTGGAGTTGATCAACAAGGTTGTATTGTTTTGATGAGAAATATAAAGGATTAGGTAAGTTTGGCTTAGTGGAAACTCCTGGTAAAGTGATCTTGGAAGCTAGCCCCCTAGTCACAACATTAGAAGATTCATTTTCTTGTTTGTTCTTCACCACAACCACATTGATGACATTTTCGTAGCTACATAGGGAGTTGATAGTATTGTCACATGTATGTGAAAATTTAACTTTTTTGTCTCCTCTCTTGTGGTTTTGATTGGAATTGGAAGATTCACGTTTGTCATGATTCAAGAAAGGGGTCTTGAATTATGTGTGGTATTAATTATTATTTGGACCATCCATTTGGATTGTGTCATAATCAATGAAGTCTTATACCATATATTTTAACCTCATACATTCATTAGTTTTATGCCCCTTTGTTACAGTGATATTCATAGTGATTAGAATCACTCCACCATGATGAATTTATTTGAGGTTCATAGTGTTTTGACTCTGGTAAAGTTATGAGTTTATTCGCAATGAGCATTCTTACAGAAGTCTCAAGTGTTTCTCCCAATAGAATAAACTTTCTTCTTGGTCATGATGTAAATTGAAACATGAAGTTGGGTTTGGGCTTTTTATTCCATTGGTTGTCGTTAAAAGGATTATTGGGGGATTGATTGATATTATTATAAGGCCAGAAAAAGGCATAAGAAGCATATCTAGGTAACCACAAACCCTAAACAATATGCTAACCTATCTAATCTAACATTAGAGCCATTGAAATAGTAATTCACAAATATAATGCAAGAAAAACACAAGAACTCCCTTTAATTGATGCTCAAATGCCCTCCTTTATTCTCCATAAAGGTGGATTATGTTGCTCTTTGACAATAACAAAATTGCACAAAGAACTTGAAAGCACAAGTTGATAATGAGAATACTAGGAGATAGTGGTTCTAACTTTGAAAGAGAGGAAAGCATCTCAATTTATAGAAAATGAGAAGCAATTAGGTGAATTAGAATGCATAAATCAAATGCAGAAAGGAGGGAAAAGAAGGTAGGATTCTTGGAATCATGATTAGGGGGAAATTGAATGAAGAGATATTGAAGATATTAAAGATATTGAAGAAGCACCTTAATAGGGATGTGAATCCTCAATTAAGGGATATGACAATTAGGTGAGATTAGGAGGATTTAATCAATTAATAAATCAATATTCCTCGCAAATCAAAATTAGTATTTATGAAATTACAAAATCCCATAAATTAGAATTATCTAATTAATTAATTAAAAATTGATTAATTGTGAAGACTTAGGAAAAAGGGAATAAATAAAGTCAATTTATTTATTCAATTAGGACATAGGGAAAAACTATAGGTTATTCATCCCAAGAGGATAGATTAGTGAATTATTAATCAAAATGAAGGTATTAATGTTGAAATGAAATGATTTTGATAATATTGATAAGGATTAGGATCAATTCTGAGGATTCTAGAATATTTTAGGAAATCACGAGGCATCGATGAGCTTTGACAATGTGCCTAAATAATGATGTTTGGAAATGATTGAATAACGTCAATAAACTTTGATGGTGCCATAGGATTGAAATATAAATGGGGAAACATCGATGAACTTGGACAATGTTCCCAAAATAATAATGATCAAAAATAGCATTGATGATCTTTGTCAACACTATAGAATTGATAATGACAGATTGATAACGATAACATCGATGAACTTTGACAATGTTATCAAATACCTGATTAAATGGATACGAAGCATCGATGAACTTGGACAATGCTCCTGGAATGATGACAAGATTGATCATATTTGGAAGAGGGTTTGATCGATTTGAGAATTGAGTTAATTAGGCATCGATGAGCTTGGACAATGCCCCAGAATGGTTGGAACGAGTCCAAACAATTCTGAAAATGATTAGGAATAGAATAGAAAAGGTTTGAATTGATTTAGGATGATTTGGAATGGTTTAGGATTGAATAGGATCAATTTAGGATTGAATAAGATCGGTTTAGGTTTGATCGGAATTGATTAGGAAAATGATCGATTTGATAAAGAGAGTAGAATTATTAGTAAATAATTGAACAATTTTGCAATATTCAATCATCGACGAAAGACACAATGTTGTCATATAATAAAGATCATATGCACAACATAGAGTAATAATTAGGTCACAAAACAATGTTTCAATTGTAATGCTAAAAATGTTAAAACACGTAGACTAGCAGGCTCAAACCATTTTTAGGTGTCTACATTTTGCCCTTCTTTGATGCAGTGTGATAATGAGCGTTGTGTCAAAGAATCTTGAATAAAATAGCATTAAAAAATGCCCCAATGATAACGGGATACATAGGTGTCCCCTCGAGAAATCGACCAAAAATGCATATGATAGGTCGATTTGTCGATAATGACGAGACAGATCCACAACAACGAAGAAATAAAAAATTGGAGGTCAAACGCAAAAGATATGAGGCGCAGAGTGCAAAAAGCATCATGACCAATACAAAAGGCAAGGGTTGCACGTCCATCTAGGCAACCAAGAGGCTATAAAAGGGCTTGGAGAGGGATTTGGAGGTCATTTTCACTCTCACATTTGGAGGAATTTGAGCTCTGGAGCAAGGAGAATGGATCGAGTGCCAATGGAGAATTAGCATGGGGAACAAGTGCACAGCTACTAATGACGGACCGATGCGAGACCCGGGGTGAGTACATCTAAGCCTCTCAATGATTTCTAGGGTTTGCACGTGTTTCTAGGAAGTTTAGGGCTCAAACAGGGTCCGTAGGGGGTCCACATGTGCCACCTGCATAGGTCACGTGCCCACTTGCACAACAAGCATAGCTGGGGTGACCACTTGCGCAATTGGTCAGCCAAGCTGCGTAGTTGGTAATCCAAACTGCGCAGTTGGCAAAAGGATCTGCAAATGGACTGAAATGGAGTCCGGGGGGTCCTAAACCATCCCAAACTTTCCTAAATAGGTCATGACCCTAGGAAAAGGTCAAAATTAGGTCAAAGTTGGTCAAAACAGGTCCTGGGTTGGTCAACAAGTAACAGGAAATACAAAAAGTTGACCAAAGTTGCATGGTGATCACAGGAGGAGCTCGAGATTCCACAGACACGGGAGAGCAGATCGGCGTGTCTGGATATCTGACATGGACTAAGCAGTCATAAGAGGCAAATCCTAGCCTCGCTAGGACTGTAATATATCACATATATGCCTGAGATAAGGGAAAATCAAGGTTTGATTACAACGCTTGTAGAGCGGTGGCATTCAGAGATGAGCTTGTTCCACCTATCGACAGGTGAGGTGACGGTGACTTTGGAGGATGTGTAGCACATCCTCAGGATACCTATCCATGGTGAGCTAGAAGAGTACAACCCTGCGATAAGGAGATCAACACTACACAGATTGTTTGACAATAATGATGATGACCTTGATATCCAGGATTATAAGATCCGGTGGCAGACAGTTGCGAGACAGCATGACAGACTGATTGCAGTGATATGTGGGGTGATCGCATGTCTACTAGTTCCTAACAGATGAGGCCATAGCTTCCCTATCGGCTGGGGGAGAGTTCTAGAGCACATGATAACGGAGGGTATACTATTCGCATGGAGTCCATGCATGCTGGCGATGACATACTATCACCTCCATCAGTTAGCGTACAAAGGAGGGTTATCTATCAGTAGCGGGATCACACTACTGCAGGTTTGGGCATACGAGCACATAGTTGTCTTTCGGCCCATTGCTCAGAGGATCGTACAGCTAGACATGTCATACATGTACTGTTATTATGGAGCGCTTGCACAAGGGCCACTAGGGTACACATTGTATTTCAGGCATGAGATAGACCTGCTCAGATATTTCACATGGTGACCATATAGAGATTGCCCTAGATGGGATGATGACAGAGAGTACATACCTTACTACCGACATGAGAGGTACCTCATTAGGAGGAATGTCATGGGTCATATGGTCATCAAGATTCAGCTGCTAGAGAGAGTACGTAGATAGTTTGGAGAGAGGCAGGGAGTACCGACATGTACAACTGTGTTTGCACGAGGTTAGGGCATGGGGTGCAACACTCTGGCCTCAGGTGGCATACGCAGAGTTTGAGCAGTTACAGTCCTAACAGTGGGGAGTAGGTGCAAATATTGCACAAGCGGGGACTACAAATGAGTGTGATAGATGGTTTTTTGAGCATAGGCCTATTCCTCTGACAGATCTGGAAGTGTCAATACCAAGAGTGTGGATGGCCAGGGATGGGAGAACAGAGGAGGAGGATGAGGATGAGGAGGAGGATGAGGAGGATGAGGAGGATGATTAGGATGATGAGGATTATGAGGAGGATGAGGAGAGAGATGAGGATAGGGAGGATGATGACAGGGATCTCGGCGATATGTCAATGCAGATGGAGGAGGACAGGAATGATCCGCTACATGAGGATGACATACAGGTGCCTGATGACCAGTTTGAGGATTAGAGACAATGCATTGCAGAGCTTACGAGCTAGATAGACTGACTGCACTTTAGAGAGACATAGATAGAGCTACATGGGCTGGAGAGTGTGCATCATGGATTGACAAGCGATCATCGCTCACAATACAGATGGACATGTTGACAGTAGAGAGGGATATGTTGCTTGCCACTTGAGATACAACTATGTCCAGGGCACAGAGAGCCGAGGAGGAGTCATGATAGTTCATTAGTACCATCACAGATGCCAGGGCACACAGGGTTGCAGAGATGTTAGGAGATGCTCGAGAAGATTCATAGTATTGGAAGGACATGTACAGGAGAGATGTGTCGTGAGAGCAGTGGGCATCGATTTATAGAGCATCTTCTAGCAGATCACATTCCCATAGGACACAGAGCAACGGGGGAGTGCTAGGAATGATGGATCCGCCTAGATCAGGACAGAGAGGGCATCAGACAGGGGGAGCCTCATCTTCCAGACAAGATAGGGATCAGGAGGACCGAGAGAGCAAGGGTTGACAGGAGAGTCTCTCTAGTAGAGAGACACTTTTGATAGACATGTTATAGATTATGAGCCTATGGACCTCAGTGTATACAGACACCTTGATTTTTGTACTCTGATACTTTTTTAATATATATATATATATATATGAGATGTAGCTACTTTATGATGATGCACATGATGATTTACTTTCCTATTATATGATAATGTTTAGATATTGCAATGTATGTCCTTTTTATGCAATATATACATGTCATGAATGCAAACATTATTTTTGTCTTTTTTGCTTTTTTGAAATGTATGAATGCAAAATGCAAATTTATTTTTGGAGTTTGTTGCTCGTTTATGAATGAATGCAAAATGCAGATGTTTTGGGTGTTTTTCCTTTTTATGAAAGCATGTATGCAGGATGCACATGTTTTTGATATACTAGAGTACAAAACCAAGACGACTGCGAGGACTGACTAAAGAAGTGTTAGCAGAAAGTGGAAATTATATGAAGAAATGTTAGTAAGATAGAAATATTTTGGCTTCCAGAAGTGTAATTATGTTATAAGAGCTTATTTTGATATTGCAAAACTGGATGCAGCGCATCGTGGCACAAAAGCCAGAGTGAGAAACTCATCCCTTTGCATAAACAAACATGATGTAGACAAAGGATGATCTTCTCCATCCCGAAGCATATAGTAGACATGCCCCAGAATTTCATGAGATCATCAACATGCATAAAACAAAGCAAAAAAGACTGGTCATGAACCATCCCAACTACTCTCATAAGTTCAGATAATATCATCGAGTAGCATAGGAACATGAAAAAAAGAAAATCAATAAAAGATAAAACACTCACTAAAACAATGTGAGCCAACAACCATTCTAATCTTTTTGTTACTTGCATTAAATGTTTTTCGAATGATATCTTAGATTGGAAAGTGACTTATGGGATAATTGATTGATAAATTGGACAAATTGATTGGTTGATAGTTAAGATCGAAAGATTGAACAGGTCCAACCAGATTGAATGTTGAGTCACAATGAGGCAGATCGCATTTGTGAGAACATGATTTAATTAAGCACAGAATGATGCATCTTCCACAGATGTCTACAAACATGATGATCAATACGCAAAAGAAAGACAAGTATGTACAAATTTATTGCAGATTTTTTAAGAGAGTTTTGCAGTTTTGAGGATTTTTGAGATATTTGAATTTTTTGTGATGATCTTTTTCAGGACTTTTTATGATTTTTAGGGATTTTTGAAGGATCGTATTTGATTTTTTAGGGTCTTTTTCCAGGAACATATTTGATTTTTAGATATTTTTTCAAAACATTATTTGATTTTTTTGTATTTTGAGCTTGTTATTTGGATTTTTAGGATTTTTTCAGGACATTAAGATATTTACAAGTTGTTGTCTCCAATCTGATAGTCGAGGAAACTCATGGATAAACCACATTTGAGGTCTTGCCCCTAGTTCAAATTCAAATTCTAAGACACTCAGTGCTAGGAATCTGTCCCCGGATAGAAGAGAGACTGTGTACAGAGGCAAAAGAGACAGACAGACTGGGTATACCAAGGGTAAGACAAAGGAAATCAACCAGTTACAGGCCATAAAGGGGCACTAGGGTCGATTCAAATTGAAATATGTGATCAATAAAGGACATCAAAATACCAGGTGGAATCATGATAGACATTGGAGCAACAACTTACTACGCGTGGCGTCTGTTTGCCAGGTTTTCACCATGGTACTTGCCCAAAGCGGCTGTTTGCTAGGTTTTCACTTGTGGACGAGATTTTTCTCTTGATTTCTAATTTTTCATGCCAAGATACCTGTTTACTAGGTTTTCACCAAGGCAACCATTTTTATCTTTTTTTATTTTTTTTCTATTTTGTCAAAAAAAAATTGCAATTTTTTTGTACTTTTTTCATAAATTTTTGCAATTTTTTTTTGTATTTTTTTAGGATCATGCATAATACTTACGGAGGTGCATGTTGTTCAGTGCTTCTAGTAATGGTTCTCCCTCCAAAGTTGCAAGATGATATACTCCAGACCCATATGCTGTTGTGACTATATAGGGGCCTTCCCAATTTGGTTCAAATTTACCAGCCTTTTCTCTGTGTGGCTGTGTTTTGTAATTCATTTTTCAAGACCAAGTCTCCAATCTCAAAATGGCGGGCTCAGACTTTCTTGTTGTAGCTTTGTTTGAGACGCTTTTGATATGCTTGCAAGTGGACCAAGGTGGTTTGTCTCCGCTCATCTAGCATTTCGAGCTCATGCAACCTAGAAATTATGTACTGCTCGTCATCAACAATGCCTTGCAAAGATACTCTCAGTGATGGAATTTCAACCTCGAGAGGTAATATGTCCTCAGCGCCATAGACAAGATAGTATGGGGTAGCACTAGTGGGGGTGCGAATACTGGTTTTGTAGGCCCAAAGAGCTGGGTTCAGTTGCAAGTGCAAATCTCGGCAAGCATCATTGGCAGTCTTTTGAAGGATCGTGATGATTGTTTTATTAGATGCCTCTGCTTGACCATTGCCTTGTGGATAATAAATTCTAGAAAATCCATGACGGATTTTGAATTTCTCATAAATCTTTGTAACATCTTTATTTTGGAATAGGCTACCATGATCAGTAATGATAGCCAAAGGAATTCCATAGCGGCAAATGATATAATTCAGGATGAATTTGGAAACTTTTTTGCCGGTGATATATGTCATAGGGATAACTTCCACCCATTTGGTAAAGTAATCAGTTGCCATTATGATATACTTGTGGCCATCAGAAAACAAAGGTGTAATCTTCCCTACAAGATCAAATACCCATTGAGAAAAGGGCCATGGAGAAACCACTGGATGTAGATCCTGTGCCGGAGCATGAATCAAATTGCCATGAATCTGGCATTTGTAACATTTATTAGCAAACTTATGTGCATCTTGCTCCATGGTGGGCCAATAATATTCAGCTCTTACTAGCTTCTTAGCAAGAATTAAACCATTGAAATTTCCTCCACAAATACCATCATGGACCTCATATAAAGCAGTGTCAGCCTCTCGTGAATCAAGGCATATGAGGATGGTTTGGTCATAGGCTCTTCTATAGAGGGTATCACCGACGATGACATAACAGGAGGCTTGAAAAATAAGTGCTCGTCGTTTATTTTGGGATAAGACAGGGGGTAAGATCTGGGCATGTAGGTAATTATAAACATTTTGGTACCAAGGGGAATTGTGACCAACAATATCACACACGAGCTCAGATTGTGGAATATTAAATGCAAGAAGCAACAACTACTCGATGATAAATTCACATCTCTCTTCATTATTCGGCATGTCAATCATAAAAGAAATAGTGGCTATAGCATCTGCCTGTTTATTATGTACCTGAGGAAGTTGTCAGAAACTGATTGTGACAAATTGCTCCTTGAGAAAGTCGGCCAATTGTTTGTAAGGTAATAACTTTTCATCTTTGGTTTCATAGTCATCAGTTACTTGTCGGATGACTAATTGGGAATCACCATACACTTTGAGGTGTTGGATTTTCCATTGAATAGTAAGCTTAAGTCCAGTGATAAGGGATTCATATTCGGCGATGTTGTTGGTGCATGCAAATGCAATTCTGTAAGATTTTGGTATTACATCACCTTGTGGGTTGACAAACATGATGCCTGCCCCCGATCCATGTCTGGTGTGCGAGCCATCAAAATAGAGTTTCCATTCATTAGAATTAGTGAATGTGAAAATGGACTTGTCTGCGAATTCTGAGAGCAATGGGTGATCATCTGGAACTGGTGCGTCTGCAAGCTGATCTGCTATCACCTAACCTTTTATTACTTTCTAGTCTACATAATCTATGTCAAACTCACTCAGGAGCATGACCCATTTGGCTTGGTAGCCTGTGAGAGCTAATTTTCCTAAAAGATACTTCAATGGATCAATCCAAGACACAAGCATAGTTTTCTGATGTAGCATGTAATGTCTTAATTTTTTTGTTGCAAAAACCACAACAAGACAGGCTCATTCAATGAGTGAATATTTTAATTCATATCCAACCATTGTTATGCTTATATAATAGATAGCTCTTTCTCTACCTTGTTCATCATGTTGTGCGAGAAGAGCACCCAATGCAGTTTCTGTAGTAGAAATATACTAGATGAATGGCTTTCCTGGAATGGGGGGCATCAAGATTGGTGGATGCAATAGATAATCTTTCAATTGTTGGAAAGAGTGCTCACATTTTTTATTCCAATGAAAAGTCACACCTTTATGCAACAAATTTTGAAAGGACTGGCATTTATCCGCGAGTTGTGCAATGAACCAACGGATAAACTGTAGTTTCCCTTGTAGACTTCTCAGCTTCTTTAGAGTATTGGGCAAAGGCATTTCTAAAATAGCTTGCACCTTTGCAGGATCCACTTCAATACCTCGTTGAGAGATGATATACCCTAGGAGTTTGCCAGAAACAACTCCAAAACACACTTTTTGGGTTTTAAGCAAAGCTTATATCCTTCCATTCTCTCAAAGATTTTAGCCAGAACACTTAAATGATCTTTCCTAGTCGTAGACTTGCAAAGTAGGTGATCAACATAATCTTCCATCAAGATGTGCATGAAGTCATGGAAGATTGTGGTCATTGCCCGTTGATAAGTTGCTACGACGTTCTTGAGGCCGAAGGGCATGACATTCCAAGAATAAGTTCCCAAGGACATGTGAAAGTTGTCTTGGGTTGATCTTTGGGAGTGATCCAAATTTGATTGTAACCAGAGAAACCATCCATCAGTGATAGCATCTCGTACCCTGCAGTCATGTCAACAATGATGTCAATGTTAGGCAAAGGAAAATCATCTTTAGGTCATGCCTTATTTAGATCACAAAAATTAGTACATATTTGTATGCCCCCAATGTGCTTGCTGACAGGTACCAGATGGGAAATCTAGTCTGCGTAATCTATAGGTCTGATAAAACCAACATCCAGTAACTTCTTCAATTCCGCTTTTACTAGTAGAGCTATTTGGGGATGCATTTTTCTTAGCTTTTGTTTGACTGGTTTCACACCTAGTTTCAAAGGGAGGTGGTGAAGAACTAATTCAGGATCCAGGCCAGGCACATCAGCATAGGACCATGCAAAATTAATCTAGTGCTCAAGAAAGAATCTGATGAGTTTGTCCTTCTCTTCTGGTGATAGTGATGTTGCAAAGTGTATGATCTTGGGGTTGTTTGGCGTTCCCAAGTTGATTTCCTAGGTCATTTCAATGAGCAATGCTGACTTCTCCTTGAGAGGGGGTATGTCCAATCTTCCATCCTCGGGCACCTCAAAGAGGTTTTCACCCTCGGATATGTTCTTTGTTTTTACTTTTACATGGTCAACTGGCGCCTTTCGGTTTTCACCAGAGGACCTATTCTTTTCATTTTTTCCTTTTTTAATTTTCATTTTTGTGACTGGAAGATGGAGTTGACTCCCCAAAATATGCTGTAGTGACAAGGTCAATAGAGAACCCTACTTTATGGTCACCAGATGGCATGCCTTCTCGGAGCTTGAAGAATTCTGCTATTACTTCATCATTTTCGAAGTAATCTAAGCTCGGTGATCCTTGCTTGTCCCAATCAATAAGTTCAGGGTAAACTAGGGGGATGTCATCGTCAGTAGTGAAAATGTTTTCAAGACCAGAGGTAAAGGAAAAGATGTAAATATCAGTTTCTTTAGATTTAGAGACTTCGTGCACTGAAGGTTCAGGACCGGGATCCCAGAAAATTCTAGCCCAGGGATCAGGACAGGTTATTGGAGGAGGTATTGCGTTAACATGTTTGTCTTCAATTGGTGGGTCATCAAACTCAGGGAAGACATGATCAAGTTTGTAAGAACTAGAGGAATAGGACATCCATTCCCACTCATTGGAATTGGTAGTTTCAGAACAGGGAACCTCATATCCCTTGTCGTCACTTGAAACCTCCATAGTTTTACATGAAGCCATTTTAGCATTCGAAGAGCTAATTCGCAATGGTTTAAAGCCAATTACCAAATGAGGAGGATGACCTTTTGCAGCAATAGGTTCAATAATCCCTTGCTTGTGTACTCCAAGACCACTGTGGCCATCATAGCCTTTTTCTACATGAGTGTGAACCCAGGCCCATATCTTTCAACAGGTATTTTAGTGGGTTCTTGTTCTTGTTTTTGTTTGTCTTTGGATTTCCAGCTAGATGCATTTTCATATACATGTTCCTCATGCAAACCTCCCCACCTAGTGAATGTGGGCGAGGGCATAACTTTCATGGTGGTCTTGGGAGGTTGTTTTTGCAATAATTTTGGTTTTCCATAGAACTTCAGAGAGAGAGGAAGCTTCCTAATGTGAAAGGATTGCGCCATGGTATACTCTCCAAAACCTTTATCTTCAATCTTCATCTTTCCCTTGACCAATTTTTCAAGGGTGGTTGCAGCTTTGCTGTTTGTAGCCCCCTGTTGTGCGGGCCCTTCTTTCAAATCAATACAGAATTGGAAAAGGGTTAGGATCACCTGGGACAGTGATCTCGGCTCCATTGTGAAAAAAATTTAGACACTAATGGTACATGGAGGGAACCACCTTCATGGCATGGATCCATGGGCGTCCTAAAATCATGTTGTAGGGAAAGTCTAGATCCAAGACTTGCAACAATGTATTTTCAGTAACTGGACCAATTCTGATGGGCAGTATGATGACTCCTTTGGAAGGATGTTCATTGTCATCATATGCCTTTATTGTGATTCTCCTGGAGGGATCAATATCACTCTCATTGTAGCCAAGATCAAGGACAACCTTTAAGGTACAGATGTTAAGTCCTGCTCCACCGTCTATCATGACTCGCCAAATTTTGGCATTATGGACAAAGAATTCAAGATGAATGGGATCATTATGGCCAAGTTGGTCGTGTGGAACATCATATTTTGAAAATGTGACATGCTAGGATGCAAAGAAGTGCCCCGTCATGGCCTGAAACTGGTCAGTGTCAATGTCGGTCAAAATAGTGGATTCTTTCAAAGCTTTGTCAAGGAATTCCTTGTGCTTGGGGGATGTTCTCAGAAGATCAAGGATGGATATCAAGGTAGGGGTCTTGCTAAGCTAGTCGACAAGATTATAATTTGAAGGTACCTTGAGTTTAGACAGTGCACCAGGCACAATAATATTGGTATGACAGGTGGTGACTGCACATTGAGGATTAGTGTCTCAGAAGGTCAGAGTGGACACACATGTATCAGACTCAGAGAAGCAATTAATGGTATAATCATGGCTGGTCCGATTATAATTAACATTGTTCTTAGAATTTGAATTTGATGTAGAGGCATTTCCCTTTTCATGATCCATTAAAGGATTTGTGAAAATGGTATGGTCAGTATTGGAAGATCCTACTGCGAGTTTGACTTTAATCACACCTTGATTAATGAGATCTTGTACTTTGTGTTTTAATTGATAGCAAGAATTGGTTCTATGTCCTTTTGTCTGATGATAATCACAATATTTGTTGTCATCCCACCAGGGGGTTTAACTGTTGGTTCATCCTGGATCTCAGGTAATTAGATGTAATTGTTTTGCAGTAACTGTTGCAACACAGAATGAAGTGGTTCACCCAATGGCGCGAATTTTCTTTGCGGTCCATCTTTGTTCCTTGGCAGTCGACGTTGCCGATTTTGTTGCGTGTTATTATTCATTTGTGCTTGAGGTTGCGCTGGAAATGGCACTGGCGCTGGAGGCGGTGCTTGAGTCATTGTTTGCATGTTTTTAATAGTAGGTCCTTTGAGACTCACTTTTGGTTGTGTCGTGTTGACCGTTCATGCATCAACAACGCCATCATTCGTGACATTTTTATTCCGAGACCAAAATTTTGGCTTGTCACTTAGAGTGCTTGCATTTTGATTGTCCTTGTTGATTTTTAGGACTCCTTTCTCAATAAGAGCATCTTCAATGTCAATTCCTTTGTTCATGAGCTTTTGAATGGTGCTTGGGAATTTCATTGGGTAAAAGCACAATAATCTGTCACCTTTTAGGACAACTTATCAGCACAGCTGAATTTTAGTATTTCTAACTAGAAATTAATTTTGGCCAAACATATGGTCTAGCTAGATTCATTATAGTTAAGTTAGATAAGGTTTTTAACTTTTCCAATTGGAAATGTCTATTAAATGCATGTTTTATACCACTTTGAGGCCAATTACC
>MU225572.1:391193-406251 GCA_018584345.1 Thuja plicata | reverse complement strand
TCTATAACATATTTTGAAATTAGGGGAAAAAATGTTTATTTACATATAATGTTTTGGCGGGAACTAGACCCCTAATTTTCAGCATGTTTCTGCAACTGAAAAATCATCTTTAAACATAAAAAAAAAATATCAAAACTTATTCAAAAAAAATATTAAAAATATTAATCATAAACTTCATCCATTTAAAAAAAAATTATTAGTTTACATCATCTTCAAATTCCAAACATAAATGTCACTTTTATACTATTGAAGCTGAACAACTTTGATTTTGTCATCCTTTTCCTTTGTAAAAGGGTGACATATTATTGTGCTTTTACCCCATTTTGAGCTCATACATCATTTCTTGTTCCAGATTTTGAATGATTAATCATATTTTTTGTTCTTCTGGAAAATCAAAAGGACATTGACTAACCAAATTCCTCCATCGCAATAGGAAAGTCATAAAGCATTCTCCAAAATTTTGTTTGGTTATGCACAAGTTAGTCAACATGACCTCGCTTGATATGTTAAATGCAAAGTGAGAGATGAATTTGTCTGCCAATTCTTTCCACGACCTGATATTGCCAGGTAGCTTAGAGTACCATTCCATTGCTTGACCTCCAAGGCTTCGAGGAAAGAGTCTCGTGAGGTATGTATCATCATTGTGAACCTCAATGCAAGAAGTATAAAATTCCCTAATGTGATCGATTGGATTACCTTTTCCTTTGTACTTTTCAAATTTGGGTACTTCAAAATTCTTTGGAAAAGGAGGCATGTAGATGCTTGCATCAAATGGATTAGGACATAGATCTCGTTCTGTATAAAGTGTCTTTTTGTCCTTGAATTGTATATCATTTAGTTGTTTCCGTAAGCATTGGATTTGTTGAATCATGTAGTCGTGCTGCGACGACTTCATAGCTTTTCCACATGTATCAGAACGATGCCTCTGCTTAGAAGTGATCGAGCATTTATTATATTTTGAGGTCTCTAATTCAGACAAGATGTCATGGAGTGACGTCATTTTTTGTCTGGCATGTTGTTGAGGATCTTCCATATGTTGCTGATTTATTGGTGGAAGATTATATTGTTGACCTTGTGTCACATAGTATGGTTGAGAAACTTGTTGTTGATACCTTGGTGCATACTGTTGTTGTTGAGATTGCACCATTGATGTTGTTGTTGCAAAGCATTTTGTTGTTGTGAAACATATTTTTGTCGCTGCAGAACGTATTGTTGTTGAACATGTTGTTGTTGTTGTTGTTGTTGTTGTTGAACATGTTGTTGTCGTTGTTGTTGAGCATACTGTTGTTGTAGAGCATGTTGTTGTTGTACATATTGTTGGATATATTGTTGTTGTTGTGGGTACACTTGTTGCACCTTTGGACCTTGCACATGTTGTGTAGCGGGATGGGATTCTTGACCCTCCTGCATTGTTTGTTGGTGTATGTTATGATCTTGTTGAAATTTGAGTGGTGCAAGTATACCGCCAAGACTTGCAGTCTTACATTTTGATGGCTTTGCTCGAGACATCATGTTAACTTGTACTATAAATTGTTGTTGCACTGGTTGTGCTATATCCATAGGTGGTGCTTGTTGAGACTCTTGGGCTTGTTGCACTTGTTGTGTGACATGTGTTTGTTGAGTCACCTTAGGTGGAATTGGTGTGATATCAATGATGCTCTTCTTCTTTTGATCTTGTAATGTACTTGGCATAGTTGTATCGAATGTGGGTACCCTTGGTGGTTTTTTGAGTGGTTCTTTCGATGTTGTTGCATTTTAAGTACTTCCTAAGAATGTTGCATGTGTTACCAAAGGAGGACCACTTGGTTGTGTTTCTTCAAAAGGGGGTACATCTGGAATTCCCCAAGGAAATGTGAACGTCTCATTGGGTTCTTTGGGCAAGCGATTCTTAAAATCAATCCTTCGTGTCCTTTGAGGATATTTATTTAGGACTTTTGTAGCATCCACCATCTCTGAAGGAGGGGGTAGTATCTCTTCAAATAAAAGATTATCCAATGGTATATATTGTTCCTTTTGAGGAATATCGACAGTTAAACCATTTCATTGTCTTTTTTGTGTTGCCACCATAGTTGACTCATCGAAGGCTTGTTCACATTTTTCTCTATCCTGAATCACTAAGGCTTGGTTCTCTTCCAAAGTAGATTGTGTGGGATTTTGATATTCCAAAAATAATTGAGGATTTGTCTTTCGTATTACTTTGATATAGTGTCTCAGATCTTGAGTCATGAGATACGTTAATGTCTACTGAACTTTCTTGTTTTTGACAGCTTCATCAATCTCCTCTTTAGGTAAATCTTTGAAGGAAACAAATGTTTCGTGTGAGTCTCCAAAATCCAAAGAGGGACTTTAGACATTTGTAGGATCTTGATTATCTTGCGGTGGTGCAAGAGGTTGTTAAGATCAAAAATATGTGTTTTGCATAGGTTGTTGTTGCAGATAATTAGGTTGGACTTGATTGAATTGAGAAGTTTGTTGGTGTTCCTCCTCAGGTGTAGGGAGAACACTACCTTGGCCAGGTGGCATAGGTATGAAAATTGGTTCAAAGGTTCGTGGGGGTCACCACTAAATAGTGCAAAATTTTGGGGAATTATTTGAAGGATATCCCATGTTGCATAGATCATTGCTTGGGGTTGTATCGGGGATCATCTATGTGGTGATAGGTCCTTGAGGAAATGTGACATGTCTTGGGTCATGAAATGTTTGATGTGCTTCTTCCAATGGTTGCATGTTGATTAGGTCAGTTTGATTTTGATATGCAACACCTTGTCTTGGGTCAAAAGGTAGTTGTGATTCTGGTTGTGATGTAAACATAGGTAGATAAGGATCTTGTTGCCTTTTGGATGCTTGAGATCTTGTGAAAAGCGACATGACTACTATATGTGAATGCAAGATTTTTTCTAGGATTTTTGGAAATGCAAGGAGCTTATGCAAAATGCAATCTAAGGCTTAAATGGAACTATGTTTTTGGGTTTTTTGGACTTTGAAAATAAATCTTTGGAAAGGAGACAAACCTAAGAGCATAACCTTATGAGGTTGAATAAGAATCTCGACTTGAAAAAAAGGATTGAGGGACAAGGGACAAGTTTGATAAAAAAGATTAGGTCAAATCCATCATGACAAAGGTGGATTGTGACCAATTGATAAGGGGGGGTGGTTTGAAAATTTTGGGACAAAGGGGACCAAGTCAAGATCTTGTTTTCAGCGCCATAAAGAAATGTTCTATGATTTGGATACTTTCTAGGATTGTTTTGCAAAGCTTTTAAAGCGGATTTAAAATGAGCTATGTATGCAAGAGGACTATGATTAGGACCTATGAAAGAGGGATTATACTAAGGATTATGATAAGGACTAAAATGTAAGGGGTTTTTTGAAATGAAAATGCAAGGAGATTAGGATGTGAATATGCAAGATTAAGACTATCAAGCATGCCAAGAGGTTCCAAGTGAAAAGTTTAGGGCCCGTTTGGTTCGCGGAATTTGTGCATGCTGGAATTGCCAATTCTAGAATTGAATCCATTCTAGGTTTGTGCTATTCTCAAAATGAATTCTAGAATATGGCTGTCCTGTTTGGTTCACCTGGAAGATGACTGAGAAGATGCAAATTCTGTGTTTGGTTCCACACAACTAGAATTGGAATTGGAATTTTGTTTTCGTACACATACACATATATACACACACATATACACACATACACATATATACACACATATGTGTATACACACACATGTGTATATATACACACATATACGCACATGTGTGTATATATACACGCACACACATGTGTGTGTATATACACATGTACACACACATATATACACATACATGTATGTATATACACATGTATACACATACATACATGTGTATATATACACATGTATACACATACATACATGTGTATATATATACACATACACACATGTGTGTATATACACATATACACATATATACACACATTTATGTATATATATACACATATACACATATATACACATACACACATATACACACATGTGTATATACACACACATGTGTATATAGATGAGTATGTATATACACATGTATGTATATATACATACATGTATATATACTATATATATACATGTATGTATATATACACAAGAGTATATACACACACATGTATATACATACACATGTATATTCACACACATGTGTGTATATATACACATGTGTGTACATATACACTCATGTGTATATATACATACATGTATCTATACTATATATGTACATGTGTGTATATACACTCATATGTATATATACATACATGTATATATACATACATGTATATATACACATGTGTATATACACACATATATATACACGTGTATATATACACAAATTTATATATACATTTTGATAGCAATATAATATTAACACAAAAATGGGAATGAATTTTCCTTCACAAAATAATACTCTCAATTCCAATTCCAATTTTCAATTCCAATTCCAGGTCTTGAGGGGGAATTGTGGAATGCTCAAAAAGGCCCAAAATTAGAATTCGCATAACCCTATTCCAATTTTTAATTTTGGAACCAAACAGGGAATTGAACATTTTGGGAATTCAGAAATGCCAATTCCCGTTCAATTCCAATTCCACCCCTCAACCAAACGGGCCCTTAAGGTTCTATATGTTTACTCAAAGACAAGGTGTTTTTGACCATTTGATTGTTTTTGAAAATGATTTGGAAATTTTTTTCTTAAGAAGAGTGTTTTTAAGATTTTACCATTTTTATTAAAGTTTTGAAACACTCACGCAAGACACATCATTGAGAATGGTTGTTGTAAAAAGGAACAAACACACCACTTCCTAAGGATGGAAAGGACAATATCTGTTGAATCCCCACTTGAACCGAAGTTTAGTCACGCTTACTAATAGTGGACAACTTAGAATCTTGGAGGCACGGGATCCTCGTTAGAGTGCACTCACTTCTCAGGCACTCCAAGCTTTGAATCCCAAGGGTCATCACTTCCCAAGGGACTGTTGTCTCGACTAATAGTCATGAAAGTGTGGGGCATCTTAGTTGGTCTCTGACCTTTTGCACCAACAGATAGAAGGTTTTTGGATACTACAACATGGTGTTTAGTAAAGGCATCCGTTCGGGTGGTTATATGTGCGACAACTTAGCTCCGTTATGGAGGCCTCCCAGCCTACAAAAGTTACGTTCTGTAGGTTTTTACGCACTACAAGAGTGCTGAGGGAGATCTTCTTCCTTGTCTAACATATTCAACACCCGTTCATTGTGAGATTAATCATAATGACATCTTTTCTATACTGGTTCGGAAGGGCTTGACTTTAGCCTGTTACCGGTTGGGCAATCCACTCTCACTGGCTCTATTAAAGCACTTGGGAGGTAGCCACACTATAGTACTTGCATGGATTTCTCTTACACCCAAAATCCACAAAGGCGAGGGGAGAGGATACGTCCATACATTTCCTAGGGATTACAAAAACTAGAAGACACTTCAGACACATGAACAAAATGATTCATTTTAAAGCACCAAGCTGAAGTGTTTTCTAACTACTAAAAGCACACATGAAAGTTTCAGAAAACACACAAGGTCTTCTACAAATTTAGGAATGTAGAAAATCATAAACTTGCATGACAAACATCAATTTTACCACCTATGTAGGAACATGCTACTACCTGCACAGGACTAGGGTACCACCTGCGCAAAACCAGGGTACTATTGGAGTTGATGAAAAACTATCAACCCTATAGCTCCCAAGAATCACCTGCATGCAAACACCTGTCACAGAAAGAGAGAAGCAAAAGCTATGGAGGCCAAAAAAAATAGATCTGTGAAAGAGGAAACATCCTCAATCGATTCAATAAAAATGGAATGGAATTACAAAAAGGATTTTTTAAATAATTACAAAGTGATCAATCCTTGTAAAAGAGACCAAAACCCTGAGATGGGTGAAGAAATGAAGGTTGGGTGAAGAAACCAAGGTTGGGTGAATAAACCAAGGTTGGGTGAAGAAACCAAGGTTGCATGAATAATTAATAAAAGAATCAATTATTGCATGCCTGAAGTTTAGCTTAAGTGAAATAGACATAAAATGGACTTAAAATTAAATCAAATGATGATTTAATTAATAAGTGAAAGGTGACTTAATAATTAAATCAATAATGATTTAATTAATAAGTGAAAATACCCTTTTAACTCTAACACCCCCCCTTAAGATAAACTTAGGGAAAAGCTAAAAAAACCTAGAAACAATTGCAAAAAGCAAGAAAGATGGGTCCCGACAACATGGCCTGATGAGGTACCCAAGTAAAAAAACTCTCTGTAAAGAGGAGAAAAGGAGAAAACCCAATGGGAAAAACCCCTCTCCGAAAAGAGATGAAGCCTAGTGAAGGATTGAAGAAGCCTCCAAACTAGAGAATGTCCCAGAAGATAGGAACAAAGAAAGAACATGTAGAACACCTATGAAGCATGAAGCTGCAAACACTGTCAAAAAATAATTGCTGGAACTTCCACTGTAATAGAACATGATCAAGTAGAGAAGACTGTTAAAAAAGCCTGAAGATTTGATCACTCGAATATGGAAGAATGCCTCCAAAACAGGAATGAAAGAAGAGTGTCCATATGGTAAATGATCCATCTCACCGAAATGCATAGGTACCAGCCACTGCATCTGCCTAGTACATAGAAACAAATACTAAATACATAGATCACTCCCTCGAACCAAGGAAGCATTAGAACCAACAGGAGATACCCCCTCATAATGCTGAGTAGGGAGAGGTATGACAGGTACACTAAAATAGACTACCAAGAAACACTGCACGAGGAAGAACATACACACACATATAAAGGATGGTGTCATGGAAGGAACACTCTATTAACACACATCATGAGGATAATATCGTGGAAGGGAAACTCACTTGACAGAGGTAGATGACAAATAATGCAAACAATAATGTAGTGCGAGTACAATAAAATCTCAAGCATGGATCAGATGACACTTTATCTCAGTGCGTTTGCATAAAAGACAACATAAAAGGATGTATACAATATCCATGAATGACTGAAAGCAAAAGAAACATATGTAACTGCTCTCAAGGAGTCATCCCATGCACAGAAAATGATCCCAGGACCTGAAACATCCAAGATATCCACCAGATTGAAAAATGCAAAAAACTAAATAAAAAACACTTGGAGCAAATTCTGGGTGTGAGACCCATACAATAAGAAGGATAACGGAACCAACTTTCCAACACCACGTGGAAGTCAAAAAACAAAGTCTGGATGAGCAAGATATGGCTCCCGGAGTGCAAAATAGATCACTAAATTTGACTGCCAAAAAAGGCTGCAAGATGGAAAAAATAAAAAATCTAACCTCTAGAAAAGCGACCGGCTCGGAAAGAGCTTTCCGATGATATAAAGAAGTCAAAAATCGGCCTCCGTTTGCTCCAGATAAAGCAAATAAACCACAAGCTGCTCATTATGAAAAAAAGCAAGTTGTATGACGGTTTCATGGCCATCAAATTTAACCTCACTGTCAAACCTGTGACTGCTGACATTAGTGGCACGGAAACTAAGGCAGCACAAAAATCAAGGTGGCACAAAAATTGAGGTGGTGTGAAAATTGAGGTGGTGTGGAAATCAAGGTGACATAGAAATTGATGCGACACAAAAATTGAGATGACACAAAAATCGAGGCGGTGTAGAATTCAATGTTGATTTTTGCCTCGTAAAGCATGCTAAGGGTTGTGCATGCAAAAATAGTGCCCAAATTTCAAATGTGTCCAAATAGGACGTGCCTTATATGAAAATTGGGTTTCTTGGGCCTTCCAGACATAACCCAGATGTCAGTTTTTGCCCAAGTGCTCCAAAAAGTAAATCCTCCCAAAATCCATGAAAATCTGAGATAAAAACCTCTCAGAAACACAGATTTAGAGAACAAGGCCAAATCTCTCATGAAGAGAATAGGGGCATGAAAGGGCGGAGCTCTGATACCATATTGGAGTTGATGAAAAAACTATCAACCCTACAACTCCCAAGAATCACCTACATGCAAACACATATCACAGAAAGAGAGAAGCAAAAGCTATGGAGGCCAAAAACAATAAATCTATGAAAGAGGAAACATCCTTAATTGATTCAATAAAAATGGAATAGAATTACAAAAAGGATTTTTTAAATAATTACAAAGTGATCAATCCTTATAAAGGAGATCAAAACCTTGAGATGGGTGAAGAAATGAAGGTTGGGTGAAGAAACCAAGGTTGCATGAATAATTAATAAAATAATCAATTATTGCATGTCTAAAGTTTAGCTTAAGTGAAATAGAGATAAAAGAGACTTAATAATTAAATCAAATGATGATTTAATTAATAAGTGAAAGGTGACTTAATAATTAAATCAATAATGATTTAATTAATAAGTGAAAATACCCTTTTAACTCTAACATGTACCACTTGCGCAGAAACATGCTACCAACTACGCAGCAACAACTGATCAGAAGCCTACAAAGTGGTAAAAACTTGCAAAATCAGAGGTCTTTTCCACATATAAGCATGAAAGAATATCAGAAACACAACTAGGTTTCATTCCTTATGCCATTTATGATTGTTTTGAAGAGATTGAAATCAATTTGAAACCCTAATTAGCCTTTGTGTGCATTAAACCGATTTTGGAACACCTTAAAGAAGAAATCTGCATTTGATCCTAAACTAGTTCAAAGTTCATTTTATCTTCCCAAATCAGGTGTGCGTGTTCATTTTAGGTTCCTTATTAACTTAAGAAACTTGATTTTGCATAATGTATTCCATTTGAACCCCTAGTTAGGCTAGCTTGTGACTTTGATTGAAATTAAAAAAACCTTGATTCCATGTAACCCTAAATTAGGTGAAGTTCATTTTAAGAGCCCAATTCAGATGTGAGAGTTCATTTTAGGCTTGCAAATTGAAATGTAAGGTTCATTAACCAAGTTAGGGTTCATTTGCATTGTTTAGGATCCATTTTAACCTTATAACAGATGAAAACCAGAAAAGCAAGCATGAAATGCAAAAGTGCTTCCTAAACTTGCTGATATTGATTCTAAACCCTAAACATGGGTCCTATTTAACCAACTGTTTAGGTAAGTAGTCAACTACGCAGATCTCGGTCCCAACTGCGCAGGTTTGGGTCCCAACTGCGGAGGACTTAACCACTAGTGCAGAATACGTGACCACCTGCGCAGAATCAGAGACCACCTGCGCAGAACCTGTAACCACCTACGCAGAACTCTTCCAGAACCTGCAAAATGCACAAAAACACTAACATTTTATCAATTAGGCATGTTTCACGTTGATTTCACCAAATTTAAGATAAGAAAAAGGCATAAGAAGCATATCTAGGTAACCACAAACCCTAAACAATATGCTAACCTGTCTAATCTAACATTAGAGCCATTGAAATAGGAATTCACAAATGTAATGCAAGAAAAACACAAGAACTCCCTTCAAATGATGCTCAAATGCCCTCCTTTCTTCTCCATAAAGGTGGATTATGTTGCTCTTTGACAATAACAAAATTGCACAAAGAAATTGAAAGCACAAGTTGATAATAAGAATACTAGGAGATAGTGGTTCTAACATTGAAAGAGAGGAAAGCATCTCAATTTATAGAAAATGATAAGCAATTAGGTGAATTAGAATGCATAAATCAAATGCACAATGGAGGGAAAATAAGCTAGGATTCTTGGAAGCACGATTAGGGGGAAATTGAATGAAGAAATATTGAAGATATTGAAGAAGCACCTTAATAGGGATGTGAATCCTCAATTAAGGGATATGACAATTAGGTGAGATTAGGAGGATTTAATCAATTAATAAATCAATATTCCTCACAAATCAAAATTAGTTTTTATGAAATTACAAAATCCCATAAATTAGAATTAGCCAATTAATTAATTAAAATTTAATTAATTGTGAAGACTTAGGAAAAAGGGAATAAATAAAGTCAATTTATTTATTCAATTAGGACATAGGGATAAACTATATGTTATTCATCCCAAGAGGATAGATTAGTGAATTATCAATCAAATTGAAGGTATTAATGTTGAATTGAAATGATTTTGATAATATTGATAAGGATTAGGATCAATTTCGAGGATTCTAGAATAGTTTAGGAAATCACGAGGCATTGATGAGCTTTGACAATGCGCCCGAATAATGATATTTGGAAATGATTGAATAGTGCCATTGAACTTTGATGGCACCATAGGATTGAAATAGAAATGGGGAAACATCGATGAACTTGGACAATGTTCCCGAAATAATAATGATCAGAAATAGCATTGATGATCTTTGTCAACACTATAAAATTGATAATGACAGATTGATAACGATAACATCGATGAACTTTGACAATGTTATCAAATAGCTGATTAAAGGGATACGAAGCATCGATGAACTTGGACAATGCTCCTAGAATGATGACAAGATTTATCAGATTTGGAAGAGGGTTTGATCGATTTGAGAATTGAGTTAATTAGGCATCGATGATCTTGGACAATGCCCCAGAATGGTCAGAACAAGTCCAAACAATTTTGAAAATTATTAGGAATAGAATAGAGTAGGTTTTAATTGATTTAGGATGATTTGGAATGGTTTAGGATCGAACAGGATCGGTTTAGGGTTGATCAGAATTGATTAGGAAAATGATCGATTTGATAACAAGAGTAGAAATATTAGTAAATAATTGAACAATTTTGCAATATTCAATCATCAACGAAAGACACAATTTTGTCATATAATAAAGATCATATATGAAACATAGAGGAATAATTTGGTCGCAAAACAACATTTCAATTGTAATGCTAAAATTTTTAAAACATGTAGACTAGCAGGCTCGAACCATTTTTAGGTGTCTAAAATTATTAGGTTGACTAGTGGAGCCACTTGAAATGTTGATAGGCCTAGGCTTTAGATTATGGGCCTTCACTACTCCTTCATTAACTAGGTTTTTGTTGTTGGTCTTTTACCAAAACTTAGGTTTATCATTATTGTTGTTGTTTAAAGAATTGTTATTGAAAGGGGTATTGTTGTTAGTTGAAAAACCTCTGTTATCTTTATAGAGCTTTATTTTCCTATTTATTACTAAAGTATCTTCTATTTTCATTTTGTTTTCTATCATCTTTTCAAAGTTTTGGGGACATTTAATTTGTAACCTAAAGTTCATTATTGTGTTAAAATTGTTTATGAATATATCCATCTTTTCCTTCTCTGACACACTTCATGGATATTTAGCAAACACCCTTCTCCATCTTTGTAGAAAAATAAAAAAAGGATTCTCCACTTCTTTCCTTGGTATTACATAAGTTGAACATGGTGATTTCATGTTCAACGTTGTAAGAATATTTAAATTGATAAATTTAGAAATTAATTCCTCAAAGGTTTTGATACCCAGGGTAACTTTGAAAACCATTCCATTGATGTCCTACCAAGGCTTCTAGGAAACAACCTCATCAAATAAGTGGTTTCGTGGAGGAATTCCATGCTCAATGTGCCAAATTCCCATATGTGGTCTTGTGGGTCCGTTGTACCCATATACTTGTCATAATTGGGAAATGCCATATTTTGAAGAAAATTTTTCATGAATAGACTCTTGTCAAATGAGAAGGGGCAAATGACTTCTATTGAAAATTATTTTGGAGCAAACACTTTCTTCATGAACTATCCATTTGGCCTATAGAAACTTGAGTTATTGGTTCATAGCTTTCAAAGGGGTGTCTTCATCCTCATATAATGTTAATTTGGACATATCAAAATCATGAGGGAGTTTCACTCCTAGTTGAGTCGAGGTTATAAAATATCTATCTTTGTCTCTTTCCAAGATATTTTCCATCATCTTCACAAACAATGAATTATTGGCAGCCTCATTAACCTTTTCTTCGGTTACTTCTTCGTCATGGTTTTCCCCGGTGTTGTTAGCTTCATACCATTAATTACTTGCCATTGGAACCTCTCCGAGTTCTTCCTCTTGATTATTTTCTTGAAAGGGTTGATAAGGAAAATGAGGAGTCTTGTCTAGATAAGATATTTATTCCCTAACCACTGTTTCTTCTTCTTGTAAAGACAACTTGATACGATGGGATCTTGTCCAAACCGACATGAAAACGAGTTTAGGATCTTTGTTGAAAGGATATCTTTTTGAAAAGAATGATAATGTTTAGGAACTTTGGATATTATAATGGATATTGTTTTCTTTGAGATAATGTATCATCAAGCATAGAAAGCACAAATACACATGTTTTCTAACCTTTAAAAAGCTACACAAAAAATGTATATTCTTGAACATTTTAACAAAACATTGACTATAAAAAACTTCAATCAATCTACCTAAAGTCAATTTTGGTTTAACATAGTTTGAATAGGTAGGCTTACTAGTTAACCATGATTTAGTCAATAATCTGTTCAAAGAGTTTTGATTTTACCTCTTAATTACAAGAGCTTCCCACCAAAGCCAAATAGGTTTTGTGCAATCCGTGAGGACTACTAGAGGAAGACTATTACGATACTCTTTGTCTTCCACCCCTTTAAGGATGTAAGTGTTTCTTTTTAGAGTGAGTTGGATCAACCGTGGTTAAATAGGTTTTGTATCTCACTTTGGGATTTCCCTCTCATGGCTTTCGTAAACCACTTGGGAGATATGCCCTCTATGGCTCTAAATCACTTGTAATTTATAAAGTGAAATTGAAGAAAAAGATAGGTTTCAAAGTTTGATCACCCTAAAAGAGTGAGATAAAATCCCTATTACCTTTTATCTTCCAAACACAATATACATGATTTGTTTGTTTGCAAGCCTTTTAACTAAGGAACTAATGTACTATGGTGTTTTGATCACTTTGAGAAAAGTGACAACATAGGCCTAATACCATTATTCACAAACAATGAGGCTTTTTATTATGTGTTTGTTCATTCCTTAACCTTTCTTTCTATTGTCAAATCTGGCATGTTTGGAATTTTGTTCATCTTAAAAGATGAGAGCATATGAATAATACCGTTGTTGACAAAAAATAATAGGTTTCTATTTATACTAAATTCCAAACCTTGAAATGTCACAATTTAAGCAAATGACTTGAAATCAAAGGTTTCAGGACTCACCTTGTTCGAAGCTTATATGTGCGTTTGAGAATGTTTTGTTTTTCAATATGTACCTTGGTGATCGTTCCCGCTCCTAAGCATCCCCTTCAATAATGTTAATCCAACACAAGACAATCCAAAATGAAGAAAACCAAAATATTGCACAAATTCAATCAAAAGGACATGCAAATTCACTCCAATTCATAAGGAGAAAAGATCCAATTCAATGAAGCAAACTTAGATTTGTAAGCATTAAAAAATTTCAAATAATGATCATATACTTTGACATCTTCATTTAAATTTTCCAAAATATTTGCATTATGAACCTTCTTCTCATACCTTTGCAATGTCTTAGCTTCCTTTTCTTTGTGATGAATTCAGAGTGCGAGTTTCTTCATTTTTTGGTGTTTTTCCATTTGCAAGTCATTTCTAACCAATTTAGCTCAAATATTTTAAATTTAAAGTCAAAATGTGTAGGCATTTTTTAAAACTTGACATGCACTGTTATTTAATTGGTACGCGCTAAACTTTAGCTGATACACGATACTATTTATCGCCTATGCACTAAAAGAAATGTTGCAGTTTATAAGCGCTATAAGAAAGTAATACAAGTGATAAAAAGTTCATTCAGAGGTGTTGTAAGAATGTTAGACATAAGACAAAATAAACTTCACACGCACTGAACTTTGTCTTATATGATTGAAATTTTCTTGATACGCGCTAAACTTTTCTTGAAACATGCTAAACTTTTCTGTGTATATGTGCTCTTGTACTTGTAAATGTCAAATCTACAACACAAATTCACTTAAAATGATAAAAAAAAAACTTCAAAATATGTTAGTTCGAGACATCTGCCCCATGGTGGGCACCATTTGTTGTATGTAAAATGCCTGTACAAAGTATTATATCAACAAATATCAAGTTAAATGCTAAATATCTATGCTTTAATTGAACAATTAAACTTGAAATTATTGAAATCTTCTCATGGCTCCCTATCTAGAAAGACTTCATGCTCTCAGCTGCAAAAGCACTCCGAAAGTGACAATCTCTAGAGCGAGATGGATGAATTAAGATAAACGATATGATCTATATTCTCAATTTGATATGAATTTGCAATTATGATCCCAAGATGAACTCAATTTTGCTAACAATGTATGAATAATTCAACAAAATGCAATTACTATGATGCTAATGGATGTAAAGTGGTAATTTGCATTAAGAAACACACACTATTTATAGGATTTTCCAATGGTAGGGGGGCGAGTTTGATTAACCATAGTCAAAAGCATGGTTGAGGTTAAGGTTGAGTGATGTGTCCCCTTTGAGTGGACAAGATTGATCTATTTAAATTGAGTCGTTAAGATAGCAAAGCCTTGGAATGATCTTTGTGCTCTCAATCCTTATTTTCCATTGGTTGAATTGATTTTGTCTTGTAGTGGTTGGTGAGGGTAATTAAGATTTATTTAATTCAAAGCTTTCATTAAATTAGCCATGTATGAGAATTAGATGGGTTGGATTTAATTAATTCAATGAACTATATAATCAATTGATTAAATCAATTACATAGTGATTTGATTTTTGAATTTAATTAATCCAAATGGCTCAAGTTTAAATAATTAATGTTTTGATAGTTGATCCATGGTTTTATCTTGATTTGATCTCTTTGACTTTTGTTGCCCAATTTATGATGTATACACATATAAATTAACGAGATCACATAGATATATGGTGATATAGATAGATGTAGAGGGACTTTGAAAGTAGTATATAGATAGGAAGAGAGAGATAGAGAAATAGAGGCAGAGAAGACATGAATAGAAAGAATAGAAAGAGTTAGAGAGAGGAGTAATATATATATATATAGTAGGAGAGAACGAGGGAGTGGTATAGATACATGGAGATTAGAGAGATAGAGAAGGACACACACACACAGATATACATATATATATATATATATATATATATATA
>MU225572.1:372824-389595 GCA_018584345.1 Thuja plicata | reverse complement strand
TTGAATCACCCTTGAAGATAGTTTGCTTGATGATAGTTATCATTCGTAATGCTTAGAGAAAATGAGAGGAGAAGGCTCCCTTTTATATGAAATTAGGGCACAATCTTCTAAGGAGGCCTACATAGGAAGATTAAATTCCCATTAAAGCCTTTACCCCTAGGAGAGGACCTATATTAAATATAATTTAGGAATCAACGCTTCGATTCCCATTAAAGCCTTTACCCCTAGGAGAGGACCTATATTAAATATAATTTAGGAATCAACGCTTCGAAACCCGAAATAGCCGACCTGGAAGCGGGAAATACTTTTTGCAAAGGCCGACCTCCAAAAACTGTGAGACCCCGGGATCTGAACCCTGGGTCAGGGTCGAGGTCGACATAGACCTAAAAGGTCGACCCTGACCCTGAAGCCCAGAATCACCAGTCTGCAGTTCAGAATGCAAAAATCAGGCTAAACAAGAGTGGAAAGAGGGACAGAACAGGGGGGAAGCCATGTCAAGATCAGGAACCCATTCAAGGCGCTTGTCATGACCCCAAACCCCTTACTCGGAAGGCTAAACACGTCTACAATGGAAGTGCTTCCATTTTCCGACTATACAGTAATTAATCAATCTAATTAGCTAAAATTAAGTTTAAAGAATAACTATTTTATAAAAAAAATAATGATGATGCTCAAAAATATTCTGATATTAGATATGAATTTCTAGATTTAAATTTCCTTTTCATCTTAATCAAACTTAATTATTAAAAAAATATAATTAAGTGATCTATAATTATATTAAAACTTATAAAATATTATAAACAAAGATATAAATAAGCAATCTTTCTTTAAACTAAATTATTTTTTTTAATATTAAAAAATCTAAAATTTAATATAGAGAATACTTATTCGTTTTATAGTCCTATACCAAATGATAAATATATGGAGGGAGTATTTCAACTAGGTTACTTTTAATTTCAATTGCATTGAAGGATGAATTGATTTGTCCGTAAATATTGACCCAAGAATAAATGAATGAATAAAGATTTTTAATGACATCCACGAGACCATCGGTATAAGGGACCACAAATCACAACCCTAAACTAACTCCATAGTCGTTTCTCAGCTGACCACCAACACTCTAATCTTGCCTTTAATAACTGCTCCTAAGTAGGTCTTATCCCCATGCTCTCGCGAGGGGTTGAACTAAGATAAAATGCAAGCATAAAATAAAAATAGCGAAAAGATTCACGTTCCTGATAATTTCTGTAGTCTTGCACTCTAGGTAAGCAATGTAAACCGTCGTAGTCAAACTTAATACCGTTCAGTTCATAGAATGGGACGCCTTCGGCGTAAATACGAAAAGTAGCCTATTTTGCTCACGTCAATATTTTCGTTTAAAATGCTGCAAAAATCTACCAGCTCTAAAACCCTGATATTTATGTTCCACTCTTCGTTTATATCAATAGATTGCAGCAGCAGTTGTAAGGAGATTATTTTCGGGTCGTCCCATTAAACAATCCTGCTTTGGTAGGGTTAGTAGTACTTTTACCAAGTTCTGCCCATTTTTTGCCACTGGCATCGTTGACAGAACGGCACAATCTGTCCAGAAGCTTGAGGTAAGTCACTTGCCATGGTTTCAGTGGGTTTTTCTTTCTGGGAATCTAAGCGGCGGTATCATTTTGTTTTTTATTTCATTCAAAATAATTTCGTTATTTGCGAAAGAAAAATATTGTTTCTGTGATTTTATCTGTCTGTTTTCGTATATGATATACTGTAATACCTAGTGTTAGAACCCTATTTGTTTGTTCACGTGTATATATTTTGAACTGTGAAATGATTTTACATATATGTGGCGGTTTAAAATTTTTGTTTATATTGTTTTTATTGTTCTCGAGGTTATTATTATGACGATTTTCCTTACAGAATTACTTAGTACTTACTATCAGCTACCACCGATTATGTGAATGTTTCCACAGCAATGTTCATAGAGTGATTAGTAGAGATGCGCAAACTTTGTACATTGTACAACATATTTCTTCACAGTTTTATGCCATTATACTGGTCTTGTACTTTAAAAATCAAATGTCACGAGAGAAGTGGCTGAAGTGACCAAAATTTTAAAAGATTGTGTTGATAAGTAGTTGCTTGGTTAGGACTCAGTGATACAATTAGGCATCAACATGCTTTTCATATCATTACATTCTTTTCTGAAACCATGTGGCATTTCAACAAAATAGAGGTGTAACCTTTTAGAGATCATCTTTCCACATACAAATTAAGATTCAACGTTCTTTTAGAAGCAATTCTAGACATGATTTCATCTGACAGGTCTATAAGTATTAGATTTTTGTAACTGCAAAGTAAAAATCTCTCTTTAAAAATTTGATTCAACTCTTTTGTTTGTAAAAAAATTGCACAGTTTGTGCCTCTTGTGATCTCCAATCAGCCAAATTTCTTCTCCTAGTGTCATTTGCCATTGTAAGGCACACAAAGAGTCTCCTATAATCTGCTTTTCTGCACTTTTATAAGGTTTTAGTTGCTTTTTACTACAGAAAGGTAAAAAACGTTGCTTCTTCTTGGTGTCATTTAACACAGGTAATAAACAATATAGTTTTTTTTACCAAACTGCAATCTTAAATTTATATTTTTGATTCCATCATTTTTGAAGTCTGATCTGAGGAAAAACTATATAGTTACTTTTTATTTCTATTTAATAACCAAGAGGCAAAACTTTATTACATCAGAGAACCCAGAAAAGGAATAGTCTATAGAGAATATACGTATAAACCTGAAGGTATTAACATACAGTTTTTTACCATGACTCTGTAATGCAAGTTCTTGGATGTTATACTCGTTGTTGTGGGGTAAACTTTGAAGTGTTAAGTTCTGATAGCTCTTGTTTTCATTTAGATTTTCCTTTTCCATTTAAGCTCTTTGGATGTTTCTGAAAAATGTCTTGGTGCTCCATATGAAGTTATAGACAGGCTTTGAGGGTTGATAGGATTCGTGTTCATTGAAATGATTGAACAATTGCTAATTATTATATGTAAAGAGAAATGTGTTCAGACTATGTGAATTATTTCACTTCATTAATTTCCTTTATCCTTTTCTTTATTGTGCAGTCATTATAGTTCCAGCTGAACTCCACATCACGGGATTTCTTCAAATATATTTCTTGTACAAGATATTAAAATGATTGCAGCAGTTTGTTGGGTTCCCAAGGGTGTTGCAAAGGCTTTACCAGATTCCGTCGAGCCTCCTTCTCAAGAGGAAATCCAGGAGTTGTTGAAGTTGCCAGCTGAAAGTGGCAGGTTGGGTACCCATTTTGATTCTTTTGTTCCCATTTTAGAAGATGATTCTTCTTAAGTTAAAAATAAAATAAAATAAATAAAGCTTTTTTTAGATACTGATACAAGGCAACAGTCTGACCACATGTTCTGAATTCTTTGCATCTTTAGACAATAGTTGCATTACACTTAGGAACCCACGATAACCCCTGAGAATTCAACATCTACCTCATTTGATGTGCAGTTTCCCAAGATTATCAAAAAGTGGTTCTGATTTTTTGTTCTTTTTCCTTTAATTGTATACCTCTTCTTTTCTGGCTTATTTTCACATTTAGGAGAAGAAAAATAAAAACATAGATTGAAATTTTTTAGTATAGGGTCAATGCTAGGACATTGTACTTTTCAAGTTAAGTTTGAATATATTAAATTTTGAGTTTAATTTTCAAACTCTAATAAGGTTTTTATTCTTTTGAATTATATCCTGGTAAAAATGTGGTACAAAACACTGGGTAGACCTCAAGTTTAAGTTTGAATAGATAAAATTTGTATCTTTTTCCTTTGATTGTATACCTCTCTTTTTCTGGCTTATTTTCACATTTAAGAAAAGAAAAATAAAAACATAGATTGAAAGTGTTTAGTATAGGGTCAAGGCTAGGACATTGTACTCTTCCAAGTTTAAGTTTGAATATATTAAATTTTGAGTTTAATTTTTAAACTCTAGTAAGGTTTTTATTTTTTTTGAATTATATCCTGGTAAAAATTTGGTACAAAACACTGGGTAGACCTCAAGTTTAAGTTTGAATAGATAAAATTTTAAACCATAATAAGAGTTAAAAGTACTATCATTATAAGGGTAGTCCAAAGAACTGAATGTTCCCATTGAGAATCAAAGCAAGTGATTCAAATTTTTGTTATGCTCAAAGCTACTATTGAGGATGCAAGCTTTTTATGATACTGAAGGTATGGACTCCTCAATATTTAGACATTGTATATGTCATATAAAAATGGTGCATGGGTTACCAAGGAATCAAGCAAAGGGAAAGGAAGTCTGCAAGGGTCTTCCATGTTTTGTTCATCTCTCAGCACTTCTAGGCATTTCTTGACACTCCTCTTCATTTGCTTTGAATAGTCCTTGACACTTTGGCCATTCTCAGACCCACTCTAATTCATAGCTTTGTTTTGTCTTCTAAGTTTCCCCAGTGTTTTATGTTCCTCCTTGCTGATTAGAAAATTCTCAATTCACTTTATGTCTTTAGCATAGGTGTCTCTTTCCTCTCCTATAAATTTATTTTCAGGTATGATCTTGGGACAAGGACTCCCCTCTACACAAGGGGCAAACTATCGGTTGACTCCTCTAACTCAAAAATGGTCAATGAGGTTCTAAAATCATTTGTTTAGACGGGGCATTTTTATGCAATTGCAACCCACTCATTGTTTGTGAGTGGTGGAATTGCTGGCCTTTCTGGATTCTTCTTATCCAATTTTTACTTTGGCTTTAGCTGCAGTGTTGTTCTTGGTTTTCTGATGGCAATCTATTGGCTGCCTGTCGCAACTTCCACATTTGCTTTGTTTGTTCCAACGACTGATTCAGCCTTTTTATTTCTTGCTCATATTCCTCATGCTGGTAGTATCTTCTTTCGTGTTTATTTGTGACAAAGGGCTTATTTTGATGTATATCATTGAATGATTGTTCTTCTTTACCGTGACACTTTTCCCTCTCCTTGTAGACATTATAATGATTGCAGCAGTTTGTTGGGTTCCCAAGGGTGTTGCCTTGGACAGTGCTGCCTTGGGTTCTAAGGTTGCTGTCTTGGACAGCCCCATTGTTATTGATCATGCTGACTCATTAATGATAAACTTATCAAGAATATTTTAAAGACACTACATTGCCCTTGCTGATTTCCATGCCAAGAGAGAGAAGCCTCTTCTAATTTCAGCGCTGTCTTAACAAACTTTAATCATTGAAATAGCTGCTCTTTAAACAATCATAATTTGTTTTATTAAACGATCCTTAATGGAATTGCCACCTTATGTTTAGGTGAACCATTGCATTAAAATGCTTCTTAATCTCTACAGTTTGGTAGTAATCTGATTTCTGTCTAATCTTTGTTTCCATTAATTTCCCTTTTAGTCTATTCTTTGATAGTCTTCAATTGCAACTCTTGGATGAAGTCATTAAGCATTGCATTTTAACCATGTTTCTTAATGAATCACTTTCTTTAGTGAACATTTGTAATCGCTGCATATTTATGATTGCTTTTATTCATATTGCTGTTTATAGTATATCTTCCATTGCTGTGTATTGTCTTTAAGTTGCTAATCTCTGATATTTAATGAAACTTGTAAAGGGTCGCTGCTGTCAATAATAATGAAAGTCTCTTCTTAATGAAATAATCTCTGCTCCTTTAACAGTCTTCAATGTGATTGGCTAGCATGTAACATGTGTGATTGACCACTATATCTGCCATAAAAGATGTCTTGGATACCGTACCTTTGACTTCCCATTACAAGTCACCTAATATAATGGTTAAGTTACTTCATAAGTGAACTGTCTTGTATGAATTAATCTTCATCGAACTCAATATCATTTCATTTGTTTCATTATTAATCTCTCCTCTTGATAATCTCTATTAATATCTTTTGCTTTGGGTGATTTCATATCTTCTCAACTCATGGCTTTATTGATAAATTGTTCCAATTGTATTATCCTCATCTATAAAGACAATACAAGAAGCATTCTCTTTTGGAAGCTAAGAGGTCATCTCCAAATATCATTCTTGACATATATATTTTAACCTGGATCATGATGTGTTCAATGTACAATATTGTTTCTTATGTTTGACATCAATGATGAAATGTAGCAACGGCATTAATGGTTACCCCCAAATGTCTATATATATACCTTTGGCATCAATGACAACATTTTCAACAATCTCTTTCTTTGTCATTGATGGAAACATTATCTCCTTTCTTTTGTGTAACTCTCCCCCGTTCTATATCTCTCCACCTTTGACATCAATGGCAACGGGATGTTCTTCTATCCACAAATGGATTATGGGAAACATCTAATTATATACTCACATCCAATCTGGTATGACTATTGTTCTCCCCTTGTTAGAGATTCTCTAAAGCTCCTCCTAGCTCTAATACTCCTCCTTTTTGAGTGACTTGCTTATTGTTGTTCATAAGTATTTGTATAATCTCTTATTTGATCTCAAATTTGGGGGCTCTTTGTCATAATCTTTATTAATCCGGAATATCTCTATCTACTCAAATGACAACTCTTCTAAGGCCTGCTATCTTTTCTCTTTCAAAGTGTTATTCTCATTGAAGCTTTCCTCATTTATTAACTTCAAGACAACATACGCCTCTCTCTAATGCTATTATTCACAGCAGGTTTGGATTGTTCATGTCACACCTTGACTCCCTTGCTCTTTGATGCAATTGCTCTTTTCATGCTTAAATTTCTCTTGAAGATTTCTCTTGTAATTCTTGAAATCAATGCCATTATTCTCTCTTTGTTTTAACTCTCCTTCTGTGATATTAATGATGAAGGAAGGCTCATCATATTTTCATCAATGTATTCTATGACATCATTATATCAATAGGAATTCCTTTAATGGGAAGTTGAACATAAGCACCCAACTTTCCTCTATCAATATCTTATCTTTTGCCAAGATATGCTTGTTAAATGCAAACATACAAGCATACTTCTTTGGATAGTTTTCATCCTCTTATCAAGTTTAGCCTTACAACATCTTTTACTACTTTCATTATTTTTTTCACCTTAGGGATAAAAGATAATGCCATCTTGAGCTCCCCCTATTCACGCGTCTTCTCAAACTTGTCCATGAAGCACTAGTGCATAGTCATAGAATCATACTTTTTAGTCTTCTCATTATCTTGGTCTTGTTTCCTTTTCCATACCATAGTAGGTCTCCCTTTTTGTTTGTTTATAGTATCCTTTATCTTGTACTCTCTAGGCGTTTTCACAAAACGACATCTGCAATGCCCTGTTATGTGTCCATAGTTATACTTATTATATTTGTAGCATATAATATTATAATTCACTTGAGGAGGATATGAATTATGAATTCTACTTTCCATCCATAATGATTTCTATTTTGTATTCTCCACTCTCTTGCCTTATGACCAAAATTATAGCATGTGAAACTTTAACCAATCTTGCCAAATGAATGTGTTTGGGAGGGAATGTTCTTTTGAACCTGTCCTTATTGTCCTTTGGAAGATTACTTGAATTCTGTGGGACTTGACTCATCTTGCTGTCTTCATTTTTGATAGGGTTTATCAAGACTACAACCTATCTTTTTGGTTCTTCCTCTATTGATTTCTTAGGCGACTCTTTTTTTGTTTTTCTACTTTCTTCTTTGATGGGACTTTTGAGTGAATAGCTTTTCAGCTTTTCTTTGTTTTCATCATAACTTAGACCAGTCTTATTTGATGGTGATCTTTGCCTATCAATGATATCACTTAGAATCTCGAAGGTCTTTTCAAACTCGAGACTAGCATTTCCTTTGTCAGTAGTTTCCTCAAAATCCTTCTTTAGAGAAGCAATCTCAGACTCGTGCTTCTCACAATCTTCTTTCTTTTTCTTCAATTGTATTCTTAGCTTCTCTTCAATTCTTTTAGCTTCCTCAAGTTGAATCTTGAGGTTGATGATCATCTCTTTGGACTCTTAAGACTTTGTGTTAACTTTTCTTTGGCTTCATTATCCTCTTGAATTTGTAATCCTTGTTTCAAGTTTCTTTTTTTGAGCTTCTTGACTTCTCTATTGGCATAATGGAGTTTTTCCTCAAAATCTATTTCTTCATCTTCATCACATTCCTTTTCTATATCAACTTCCCCATTCATATCTTCACCACACACAAAATAGGTTTTTCTTTCAAAGAATTCATCATCTATTTCCAAGTATTTTCTTTTTATCACTTCATCCCTTGTATTGGTGCTTTTTATCAAGACCCTTCTTTTCCATATGTGCTCTCTTGATCTACCTTCAAGCAGTTAGGCTGTATCCAAAGGAACTTGCTCTAATACCAATTGAAGAGCACACAGTTATATCGGGGGGGGGGGGCGGGGNGGGGGGCGTGGGGAATCAGTGCAACAACAAACTATTACTTTTTCAATTTCATATCATATTTATATAACTTAATCTCAAAGTATATTCATTGTAAATTAACAATCACATGTGATGTAACTATGATAGAATACAAGATATACGTGGAAACCTTAATGAGAGAACACCATGACAAATTAATGTTTTTATATAATTCTTTTTCTTCAAATACTTGTAGGCACCAACCCCTTGTTTACTTTGTGAGCACCGACTCGCTAGAGGCATCGATCCCTTGTTCAATTTGTGAGCACCGACTCTTTGATCACTTTGTGAGCACCAACTTACTAGAAGCACCAACCCCATATGCAAATCTCCATCTTGTCAATTTTGCTTCTACAACTGATGATGGATGATCTTGATCTTCTCAAATTCTGCTATCGAGTTACTCTTATATTACCTTTGAATCTGCCCCAAAACTCACTTCACAATCTGCTGTGAAGTTGCTCTTATATTATTTTTGAATCTGCGCCTCAATTCTGAAATGATATTCTTATGTAACGCCCACTCTCAATCTGGTGTGTATATTTATCCTTGTCTTCACACAACACACCACTTCTCACTCATCTTCACATATACTACTCCAACATACCTCTTCACCAATATAGGTAACCATTCACAAATGTGTTTTCATGTGTATTTTTCTCTGCAGTAATAAATTTGAATTATATGTACCTTTTATATCTTGCACACACATTCTCCACACAATTCTGATTTCTTTTTGTATCTTCATATAGAAGAAGCGCATTCCTAATGAAGGAGGATGTTTTGCTAAATGTACATGACACTTGATACACCCTAATCGCTTCCTTAATCACAACTTTTAACTTCCCTTTATTAATAAAGCTTGGCCTTCATAACAAATCTCGCTCTTTTGTTTAAAAAACAAACACACTTTTTTAATAATCTCAAGCGCTTCACTTACACACTCCACTTAAATGATATTCTTTATATATGTATTGGATACATTTTTCTTCTACACCAGATCTGCTCTTTTATCTACTCCCTTTCAAATAATATTTCATTCCTTGATTATATACCTAATCACTCCTTTTGTTGAATAGAGGCGACTCTTTTTTTTTCCTTTTTCAATCGGTAATAGATTATATATTATTAATAAAAGAAAAAGATTACATCTTCCACTTGCTGTACATGTCTGTCCAGCATAAACTTGAATCCAAAACATTAAAACATCTACTTGACTAACATCCACCATCATCTATATATTGAGCCATCCATGTACATACAAACTGGCTACTTCTGATACGAACTATTAACAAAAACTAACCCTATCGCCATAATGCCTACACTACTAGACCAACACTGCCTGCTTCCAAATCCTATACCAGCCCGAAATATAAACAGACAAAAGGTGACCATTACAAAATATATACTTCAAAAACAATTCAAACTGTCTTTGCCTTGCCCATAGGGCTGTTATACCAGTAGTTCTCTGGCTTGAAATTGATCTTCTTGGCACCCTTCATGCCTTTCTTCATTCTGTCTTGCGCACGCTCTAGCTCTTTGATCTTCAAAAACTCAAGCAGCGACTCCCACCCAATAAGGGCTTCCTCATAGCGATCATCCCTGTTTTTGAAAATACCCCAGACCAGGAATGGTTGGAGCCAAGGCCCAGCATTGCCAACCTTTAGCCAATCACGATCGTGCACTACCAGGCCCACCCCTGGTTCGGCCATTGCCAAGATGTCTGAGAGCCTTCCACACCATACCGCCTTTACACATTCCTTCATTATATGCTCAACCCCCTCCTTCGAGCCAAGTTCCAACGCCCATGCAAGAAAGGTAGAGGCAATATCAATATTGGAGTGATACTTATGCTCCGTTTTCATGTAAATTTCCCCCAATGTTAGATCAACAATCTGCCAGAAAACGGGCTCATCAATTTAAAAAATACTCTTCATCCTTTTCGCCTCAATCTCCCCTCGAAAGCACTGCTGTTGCTTGTCACAGACAAGTATGAAGTTAGCCTCCATCTCACATACAAGACTACCACCTCGCACCACACAGTCTGCCAAGTAAAATGTGGCTGAACACTGCTCCCTTGGAAATTTAAACCACAATCTACGGGTGCAAAGGGTGCCATCTTTACTGATGATGACGCTGCTCGCTGTCAATGTACACAAGTTCCAACTCCTCGTCAATGCTGTGGTAATCTTGGTACATCCCATCAATTGCTTGATTATTAAATAATACGCCCACATTTGACAGCTTGTCCACCAGTCCATTTCCGCTCTGCTTTACATGGGATATTTAAATTTTAAAATCTTCAAAGGATCCCAAAATATTAGTGATCTGTTTGATATATTTATTCAAATACCATACTACTATTTCTCCCTTAATTATATTAACAATGACTTGTGAATCCCCATTGAGGTGAAGTTTGGAGACGTTTGATTTCTTAGCCATAAGAACTGCATTGAGGGCAGCCTGTTCTTCCACCTCGTTGCTAGTCCTATCACATAGACATTTATCTCCCAATGCCAATAAGTTTTTTAACCGATCTCTGGCCACAAAGCCAACATCAGATGGACCCAGATTGCCTTTAGAGGCTACGTTGAAATTCACTTTCATCAACCCCTGCTCTGGGGGTTTCCAGACTTCCTTTGAAGCACACTGCTCTGTTGGTTTGACACAACCCTTTGCATTAACATGCCGAATAGAGGCGACTCTTACTAAGTGGGACAACTTTATGAATAGTGGTGGTTTTTCAAGAAAGTCGGCCTCTTCTAATTTCAGCGCTGTCATAACGAACTTTAATCATTGAAATCGCCGCCCTTTAAACAATCATAATTTGTTTTATTAAACAATCCTTAATGGAATTTCTGCCTTATGTTTAGATGAATCATTGCAATAAAATGCTTTTTAATTTCTGCTGTTTGGTAGAATTAATCTGATTGCTGTCTAATCTTTGCTTCATTTGTAATCTTCTCACTATTCATGCACATTTAAAAGTCACTATTCACATATGCCTCCAATCTTTAAAGGGCACGATAACAGACTCAAATCGAATCAAATACGAAACTCTATAATATAAATATATTATTGCATAAAATATTATACCATCAAAACATTAAAAATTCTAACTTTCATTTTTCCCCAATTTCACATACAAAACCAGTAATATGGGGAATCCTCCATTGATGGAGCTCAAAAAACTTGAAAATTGAAAGTGCTCTAGTTAAAATTCTGAGAAAACCCATTGGTCTCTATGCACTCAACAACACAAAAATGCAATAAAAATGCCATTACAAGCGACCCACAAAATTCTGGCAGAATACCCTTTAAAATGCATTTTTTACAAATTTGAAGCATACATATTAAATTCTCATTCAAATCAAATTCTACAAAAGGGAGATATGTTTAACTTTAAATTCATCCTACAATTCATTTGTAACAAATTTCAACCCAAAAGATGGAGAAATGAAGAAGTTTTGTGATGCTTGATAGTCTTCAATTGCAACTCTTGGATGAAGTCATTAATCGTCGCGTATTAAGTTTTAACCATGTTTCTTAATGAATTGCTTGCTGTAGTGAACATTGTGATTGCTGCATATTTATTATTGCTTTTATTTAGATCACTGTTTATTGTATATATTTTTTGCTGTGTATTATCTTTAAGTCGCTAACTCTGATATTTAATGAAACTTGTAAAAGGGTGCTGTTCTCAATGATAATGAAAGTCTTGTCTTAGTGAAATAATCCCTGCTTCTTTTAATAGTCTTCAACGTGATTGGCTAGCATGTAACATGTGTGATTGACCACTATATCTGCCATAAAAGAAGGCTTGGATAATTACTATATCTTTGACTTCCCATTACAATTTGCATCATATAATGGTTAGGTTGCTTTATAAGTGAATCACCTTGTATGAATTAATCTTCATTGAACTCAATATCATTTCATTTGTTTCATTATTAATCTCTCCTCTTGATAATCTCTATTATCTTTTGCTTTGGGTGATTTCATATCTTCTCGATTCATGGCTTATTCATAACTTGTTCCAATTGTATTATCCTCATCTATAAAGATAGTACAAGAAGCATTCTCTTTTGAAAGCAAAGAGGTCATCTCCATATATTATTGTTGACATATATTTCAACTTGGATCATGATGTATTCACTGTAAAATATTGTTTCTTATGTGTAACATCAATGATGAAATCTAACCATGACATTAATGTTAACTCCAAATGCCTATATATTACACGGTCCCTTGAACTGGTTGGCCAACTGACGCTCAATTATACATATCTATTGTGATATGCCGTCAATTAATGTTGTTGACAATACTTTAACCGATCCAAATTCTTAAAACGAATGCCAACACACAATAACAAGATAGTAGAACATAAATATGTTCTAGTAAGTGAACATAACATGAAACATATCTAAGCAGTGAATGCTTGTAGGCTTGTAGCTATGGTCATGGACATGTAACAGTTTGTAAAATCTTCCTTACCTTGATCAAGATCATTGTACTATAAGAGGATTAATTGAGAGGTGTGCCTGCTGGACCACAATCAGGTCAATGCTGATCAATTCTCAGGTTATTGAGTATACTACCATATTGATCCATGTAATTATGCAAATAATTTTTTGGTCTCATTACAAATATAGATGATGACAACATATTTATTAAATGGCTTACTATGTCATGTGAGTTGTCTGTTTTCCCATCCTTTCGATTCATAGAATTCTGAATGGCTTCCTTGTTTGGCAACTGATTTACTCTATTGACACCCTTTGTGATTGCAGTGATGACAATGAATCTAGTGAGGAAGAAGATAACAGTGAGGAAGAAAATGAAAGTATGGTGGATGAAACCAATAAGAGTAAAGATGCAGTGGCAATGGCACTAGCAGCAGCAGATGCTATTGGAAATAAATCAGTAGAATTTCCAAGGGAGCCGAAGGTTGACGAGATTGCTGATGGCCTCAAAGAACTTGACATGGAGCATTATGATGATGATGATGAAGGTATATGGTTTGACCATAGTTGTTCTTACACAAAAATCTTCTATGAAGCCCAAGGATTCTTCGTTAGATACTCACATTCACACTGCTTGATTTTGAACTTTTAAGAACCGTTATTATAACTGTATGTTTGATTTCCATGAGAAATACACAGCTTTTAAAGCAATTCTATTGAGGAGTGTTGTTGGGAAAATCTTCAGGCATTGATATTTTTGGGAATGATTCTGCTGGTGGATTTTACTACCCAAGCAGTGACAAGGGCAAATATCCCTCTGTAGTTGTAAGTCTTGTAATCTAATAGTGTTTTGGTTGATTCAGAATTTCATACAAACTAATAACAATTCAGAATTTAATACAATAATAATAAATGGTTGCATGAACAGCTCTTGAACGGCTTCATTTCATTGATTACATTGTAGGATGATGATGAAGATGAGATTGAGGACATGACAATAAAACCTTCTGACCAAATTATAATATGTGCTCGCAATGAAGATGAAGTTAGCCATCTAGAGGCAAGTGTAAATATCAATATATTGTCTTTTGATTGACTCGGAACCATTTGCTACTCTTATTCAGATTCAGGGGACAATTGTTTTGTTGTTTGGGGATTGGCAGATCTGGGTATATGAGGAACAAACTGAAGAGGGTGGTTCTAATATGTATGTTCATCATGATATCATCTTGCCAGCCTTTCCTCTCTCCCTTGCTTGGCTGGATTGTAACCTGAAAGGTGGAGATAAAGGTATGTCATTTGATTTTTCCTTTTTATTTGTAATAAATTAATATTTCATTTTTTTCCTTAGGAACTGATTGGGAATGAATGCATACAACCAATCTCCCCCTGTTTGGCAACTTGGTTGCCCTTGTCCATGTGAACGTTGGGGTCCTGGAACCTCTATATAGAATCTAGATTCTTGCATCCTCAAAAGTTCAATGCCAAGAATAACTGTCTATCACAGAGCAGCTCTATGACATATATTTATTCAGAAAGATAGACCCCAAATAAAGTTAGGACTGGGTTCCCATCAACTTGAAGACATTTTTGAAGGCATCATGTTAGAGGATTGTCTTTCCCTTTAGTTTGACCAATGTCCTGAGGCTAATGAGATACATCTTATCAGAGTCCCACAGGTTTTTGGTTGCATATTTCAGTGACATCTTGGTTTGAAGTGGATTTGGGAAATGCTCTTGAAAATCAATTTACAAAAAATCATATAATGTGCTTTTCCTTGAAATTAATTTATATTATTTTGGTTTTACAGTGGATGGAAATGGAGTTCAATTCAATTGTGAAATCAGCCTTTGTAGTGACACTTCACATAATTTCTCAAACATTTTAGGCCTTTTTAACATATTATTGTTTTGTGCTATGCTTCTCATAGGTTGTGTAGTATATTAGCAAGCAGGCAAATTACTTCAAGGGTCAGGCAGAAGAAAGGAAGAATGAAATTATTTTGATGTCCACAAATAATGAACTTAAACCAAGAGGATTCAGAAATTACATTTTTACAATAGAAAAGTACTATGGTAAATGATCTTAGTTCATGAAAGTAACTAAAATTCAGCACTAAAGAACCATGAACTTAACAAGAGGGTAATTTTAGAGTGGTTGAACCCTGGTCCACAAGAATTATTATACCAATAAAGAACATAGAGTAATCATAGAAGAAAAGACATACCAATGATTGCACACACGTAATTGAGATAACTGCAGATTTAATGATGTAATGCAGTGCACATGAACTAGCCACTGTACAGGGAGAGTTTGACTACATGAGAGCTGCCTTCCGTAATCTTCATCCTTCTACATATAGGTTAGTCAACCAAGCAGTGTGTTAGTTAGATCACAACTATTGAGGCACTAATTGTAGTAAAGAAAAGTCAGGTGTGAACGCTCCAAATGCTGACTCATTTTATTTGACAAAATCAGGTTTCCATTAGATTTGCATAACATAAATAATGATTTCGCTGGGAAAGCAAATAAAGCTTCTTGAATGATTCAATTGGGAAACTGTCAAGGTACACTTCTCTTCATCAATAGAATTAGCTTGCCTTTCTTTCTTCTTTTTCTCAACCTATCACAATAATCTGTTGTAATTCTCTAATAAAGAACTCTCCAAATTTGGTTCCACTGCTGAAGCTAACCAATGTTGGGGAAGAGACCCTTTGTGCATCTTGAGTGAAAGCTTCAAATTTCTCAAGTAACTTGCCCTTAGGATTTCAGAAATCAAATACATGTTGGTTTCAGTCATATCTGTGTGGCATACGTGTAGCCTGATTACTTAAGCCAACATGTTGTCAGTGGCAAAGAAAGAGAATAAGTGTAACATCTCCCTATTCTTTGGAACATAATCTTTATCATGATTCAATGCAGTGTCTTCTGTTTGATTTTTAGGCAATTCCTCGCTGATGCTCATTCAACTCCATATGAATGTGTCTTTTGTTTGATTTTTAGTTTATTCCTGACTGATGCCCATTCAACTCCATACGTACAAATATGCTTTCATTCTATTTTCCAAATGGTAAAATTTTGATCAGTGAACCTTCAGAAGATTAACACAAGGTTATGGAAACTTGCTAAGGCTGTAACTAATAAATAACCACAAAACAGTAAGGCTGTAAGACAAATCGGATCTTGCAGAATATCAAACTTCTGATCTGAGCTTTTACATTTTTTAGAAATTTATCAAATCTCAATTGTTTCTTTTTGTGAAATGAAAATAATAATTAATCAAAATTGAGTAATGTTTTGTGTAGCCAGAAATTGCTTAAATTCATGTCAAAGATCCAATATTCTTAAAACTGCAAAAAATCTTAATATTTGAAAATTTGAAGATCTAAACTTTTTTTTCTTCATATTTGACTGCATAAAATTCAGTGAAAAATCTGTCCCTGGGAACCATGCCAGCAATACACTGCTGAAAAACTTAGAATTCTGCCTTTAAACCTCAAGAATTTTTCTTTTTTCCTCCTTGAATGTGCTAGTAGGGTATCAATCATTTACCCTTGTATCCTACAATTTTGATACCATGTGAGGAAAACAAGAGAAGCTAGGAGATGAACTTTGAAAATGGAGAGAGATAAAGGTTTACTTTGCCATTCTTTAATTCGATCAGAAAATGAAATGGGTCAATGAATAAAGTGAGAGAGATGAGCAACTAATTGTTAATTAACCTTCAATTACAAGGTTATCAATTGTGCCCTTCCTTCTTTAACTGTTCTAAAGCATAATTTTATGTTTTCAATATATTGCATTCGTATCATATGCCAATGTACTGTTGTAATATAATCATAAAACTTAAATTTATGGCCTTTATGTTAATGATTCAAACTAGATATGCAGACATAGTGTTGCAAGATACACCCCCCCCCCCA